>LXGT01000093.1:0-93387 GCA_001640655.1 Endoconidiophora laricicola | reverse complement strand
GGGGGGGGGGGGGGTGGGGGGGCAGAAAGACGCGTCACGAGAACAAGGGAATATACATGTAAGCATCACATACGATGTAATCACGATCCTCTTTTCCTCGTCATCAACGACATCTTCAAGTAGTCTCTGCGTCCATAGAGGTGATCATGGCTTACTCTTCTGCGGCATGAAGCACCCCAGTTCCAAGCCTATGGATTTGATGTTCCATCATGCCTGCTCGCGCCCGTCCGAGGTTTTTTTTTTGTTTCCATTTCCGATGTCGCTTAGGTCTGTACAATACCTATATTACATTACATACAGGCTAGATTGCTTGTTGAAGGTATACTAGGAGTTGCTTCTCACCAAGATACAAGGTAATGTCATGGATATGCAAGGCCTACGGCCAAGTTCTGGGGGCTGTGCCTCGGCCTTGTATTTGTCTGTGGGCAACTGGCTACATCTCTAGGCTGTCTTGGTTAGTCTTCTGTTACGTGTTTTATGCTAATTAAGATCAATGACACCCGAAAGGCATGCAAACAAGATGTGGGATGGCGACGACATAATCCCAGTTTTGGGCTATCTAAGCTTTAGTAAGTAACAAGTAATCATGATACATAGCCAACCACCCATGTATAAGGTTCCAACTAAGTATTGCTTCCTAAATCGTAAAATTCTCATGGTATCGATAGCCAAGCAAGATAATGATTTTCCTTCCTGCGTAAGCTTTGTTTCCCTTTCTTATATTTGCATATGAATTCACGTAATCACGTATTCACGTCAGCTCAAAGGCACAGGCAAGAAACAAGGCGACTGGACGCGAGATGAACGAACATGGCCTAGATCCTTATTCGCCATATCCCTGACGGAACATTGCAAGGGTCCGTTTCTATCATCTACTTCATACATGTAGTATCTAAAGGTATATATCTTGTCTGTACTGAGGACTAATGCTGTCTCTAACGCCCAAAGAACCTTCACCGCGTCTGATACCAATTGTTGGCTGGTTAACATCTCGGAGAATAAATCAGAGGTCTTGTGACTGTTGAAAGCATCCCGCGCGAGCCTTTTGCTGCCCGGGGATTCTGGAATAGTATTGCTTATGACCTTCTTAATTCTCTATTCAATATTTTCTTTTGTTGAGAACATCTTGGTGGGAAGCTCATTCTTTTTTTCATCCCAGTAAGCAAGCCCTTCCTAAATAGCGGGATAGAACATATTCTTGTTATATCTAGCGCCTAGTTTAGTCTGTATAGTTGGCTGTGGGCGAACATGACTCAATAGAGCATCTAGATACCCGCCACTAGAAAACGAGCTGCTTATTGTCAGACCAATAGCTAACATCTGCTAAGCATACACATTGTTCTTCATAATAGCAAGCTACGGAGACAAGTCAGGGCTGATTACGTATGACATAGACAGGGACCCCTCAAAGTGTGTGTTGAAGCACTATGATATCAACGTGTCTAGATTTATGCCAGATATGATGAGTGGCTACTTGCTGTATTAGGGTCACCTTGTCGGATACGCTAGCCGGAAAGGTCACGGCTTAGTGACGGTGCTTGATATCCTGAATAGCAGGTGTGGCTCTTTGGCGTAGCATTTTGTTTCTTCTCTTTTTCAGGGGATATCACCACTCCAGGATACTCGGAAGCTGATAATTAACGGAGTTTTGGCGCATAGCGCGGCCCGCTTTCATTGCCTCTTCTAGCGGCTGCTTTGTAACTTCTTTAGTGAGGTGTACATAGGCGTGTTCGTATCAGTCTGATTAAAACTAATGACCAGGGCTTTAGTAAATCCAAAAAAAAAAAAAAAACAGCCTGCCTCGCAAACATGCCGTTATATGCTCATCAGCACCTCTTGGAACTCATTGATAACAACGCCCACGTCACGATATACCCCACTCTACCTTCACAGAGTCTTCAGGCAGCTTCGCGTCATTGTATGATGCCCATTTTATCGCAGGGGTAGACAAGAGAGACAGTCCCCCGACCTTAGTCCTCGCACCAGCATAACCAGGCGGCATATGAGATTTCCAAGATACACAACCAAGCCCTACATCGCAGATGCGTGCATAGAAAACGACTCAAGGCATCTAGTGCTAGATGTTTCTTTTCTCTTGTAATAGCTGTTCTGGGCGAGCTACATTTTGATGACCACTCGGTGAACGAAGGTTGGGTATGTGTGTCTTGGCCACTCAATGATGCGGGGGGCTACAGCATCCGATACAGGCAGTGTAATGTGGCCTTTCTTTTCGTCGCTTGCCTCTCCTTACATTTGCTTGCTTACTTTCCACTCGGCCTGTTTTTCATCTACCCTACTGGCGTGACGTTTAAGAACCACTCTTGTGTTTTCTATGCGCCATTAACTTGCAGCTAGATTTCTAAGCGGAAGTAAACCAGGCAAAGGCAAAACGACCTATATGAAGTGACAGATATAGTACATGACGAAGTAGGGGCGTGGCGGTAGTGCCCACCAAGATATCACTCCTGATATATGACTTCATATACGTATTTTACGATGAGAAACAGGGTGATGTCTCAGATATAGATCCCGCTTACTTTATGGTTCGGTAAATACTTCTTGTTTAGCCTGGTTCATTTGAAAATGTATGAATCCAATGTGGGTACGTCTTAAAATGTACATCAACTTCTGAATGGCGACTGTCATGAAGCGATACGCCATATCATGAAGGCCTGTTCCTTATGTCGCTTTCCCCCTACGGTATACATTTTGCCACTATGCACTCATGCGTTGTCACAGCACATACATATACGTAGCAGTATGGCAGCCGTTTTGATCCCGTTGGTGATCATAGGTCAGCAGCCACCTGAATCTCAGGTATTGAGCTTATTGGCCGTGTCTACCGTCACCTGTGGTCAGTACCTTTCTGCAGCCTGTATGTTCATTGTCTTTTGCTTCTCATAGATGGTAAGCGCAAGAAACTCACTAGCACCAATCTAAAGAGCTTTTTTATACATAAAGTATTGATCTTTTGATAGCCGAATATCATGATAGAGAGTGTGCATCAGGAGTCATCTATGAAGCGGCGCTTCCAAAGCCAATCACGCTAACTATATATACAATCTCTTATATTGATTTGATGTAGTATCATAGACTGAACCTTTACCATTGTATCCCTCACAATCCCAAGTCGATCCGGAGTAAGCTGCATGTCAAGCATCACGCACTCTGTGCCTAATCAGATCCTCCTCGGGATTTTAGTGATGAGGCTAAGTTGGCTTGTATCTACAAAATACCGCCATTTCCGGCCCAATGCAAGCGATCTCACCGATTTCAAGCCCTGTCGTGCATGAGGTCGGCGGAAACGGCCGCAGCTAAGCCTAAAAAGAGAGACACTACTATGTATCAAGCGCAAATAGTGAAATCTAGAAAAGCAAGAAAGCAGAACCTAGGATGGTAGGATCCAAAGCCAATGCCGGCGAATAGGTATATTTACATGCTTCTGTACGCTGCTTACGTCTTCGTGTGTTGTCTGCCCGTTATAGTCATATAAATGGATGTCATTACTCATTGCTACCATATGGGCGTAGCTATGTCCAATATTCTCAAACCAAACTGAGATATATCCCCTTCTCTTTATCACTACCATTTTCTTTTATAACTCATTACTCGATTTAAACCTAGACTATAACGTGTTACCTCTATATAATCGATACCGTGGGAATGGGCATGTTCCCTTTCAACTATACCGAGAACATGCCTGCGTCATATCAGGCTAGTTCAGGAAGGTTGTTTCTCTCGCTCCAAGTAGTGTAATTTTTTTCGTAGCGGGACTTACGGAATAGAGACTCTCCTTTTAATACAGTGTGACGGCTGAAATCTCCCTCATTGAATAAAATGTGAAACCCACACAGCAATTTGATGTGCAATCGTTTATTAAAGCCTAATTTGTGATGATATTTCTGCATCTTGACTATATAAAACCTAGTCATTATATTTACAGCACCATGTAACACTTCAACCCCTTATCTTGATCTAAGCTCTCTCTACAGTCTCCAGGATTAGGCCTATTGATATGATCGTTTAGGAAGATAGCGCCGTTGGGGATATTACTTATTGCATACAAACTCGCCTTTCTTTTTGTTCTGGCGGTTCTTTTGGGGGTGCACAATACACGCCCAGAATAGTAGAAACAACACCATGCAGGGTATCTAGCAGAATGATGGAAACGTCAAGTTACAAAGTTCCTCGTTCTGCGCCAGAGTACTGACTATTTAGAAAATTAAGACTCAGCTCTCTTTCTCTCCATATATACGTCTAGGATATGGCTAAGAATGACGATTACAGTAGGGTTATGCTCGGTCCTTGGCCCTATAGTGAATTGCAGTTTATTCACAACTAACAGTAAATAGCGCCAGTTAACTTGGCCAACTATCTTAGTCCCACCTTTAATACGATATGAGATAACGCTATAGACTCTGGACAAATACTGCTGTCTCAACCCATATAATGTGCTATTAGTACTATTTTCATCGGCCTCAATACTGATTTGTTTGAATACGAAGTGTTTCTGTTCGCTAATATTTATATTAACTACCGGTCTAACTTATCACAGTGAACTTGATAAAATAAATGATAAAAAAAAAACTTGTCTCTGTTTTTGCCAATCGTTGATAGGGTCAGATATTCGCAACCCTGCACGTGACTTAGGCTTGTTCATTCAAAACATGCCTTTTTTTGCCCCGCCTCCACCTGCTTTTCTCCAAGCATAGCTCGGCCATAGCAAGTCGGCTGGAGACGCCAAATATAAATCTTCTATCACAACAAATAACCCACGAACTGTCATTTGCAGCCTCATCAAAGACGAAGCCAGTCTTGTCTATATATACTCGTTTCCGTTGGTACGTAACTGCAGTTGTTGTTAGCTGAAGTATTCTTACTTGTTCTCTATAAACATCACCTGCCTAGCTTACAAATGCATATTATTTGCTCTTATTAGCATGTGACTTATTTCTACACCACTTCGCCCTCACTAGTTGTCAATACTATATGCTATTTGCACATCTTGCTATCGAAGTTTTAGATATAAACACAACTTCGAACTTAAGTTAGATATATCAAAAAAGCAACTCTCTAACATAGTTGAATTAGGAACTCGTTTCATTAAGCATCTACGTCATGGCTCCCGGCGGGAAATCTAAGAAGCAGCAGAACGCAGAAGATAAGAAGGCGAAGCAGAAGGCTGAAGCCGATGCTGCTGAGGCGAAGAAGTGGGAAGCTGGTGTTAAAGACAATTCGAAGAAGTAATCAATCACTATATCCTTGCGATCGAAACATGCTGTACATTTGCTAACATGACTACTTTGCGTTAGAGATGCTGCTGCTGCTAAGAAGGCCGAGCAGGCTCGCAAGAAGGCTGAGAAGGATGCTCTGAATCGTGAAGATGAAGCTTCGCTACCTACCACTAAGGGAACTGCAGCAAAGAACTCTAAGCAGGCCCCTAAGAAGACTCGCGCTCTTAAGCTAGGCGATATCGACTCTTTCGGCTCGGAACAGCCATCCAAGCTAGCTACGCTGAACGCATCGGGTATCGACTCGGCCTTGGATGCCCTGACCCTAGCTAACGATGCTAGCAACGAAATTAAAATCGAGCAGCACCCTGAGCGCCGCTACCCCAAGGCCCTCAAGACGTACATGGCGCGCCGTCTGGAAGAAATGGCTACCTCGGGCGAAGGCGCCGGTCTGCGTAAGCAACAGCGCGAGGAGCGTATTGTCAAGGAGTTTGAGAAGTCACCAGAGAACCCGTTCAACCAGGCCACTGCAGGCTACAATGCGACTCGTGATGAGATCACTAACATGCGTTCAGGCGAGACCCAGAGAATGGAGAAGCTGCTTACTAAGAAGCATTGAAAAGGTCTCCTGGACTCACTATGCGACTACTGTTGCTATTGTTATATCACCACTCGAAGCGTATCTTCTCTCTTATATTGTCTAGCAAGCGTCTGTACTAAGCCGCCTTGCCTTGGTAGACGTGGGCGTGGCTGTCTGCTAAGTTTTACCACCTAGTCGACGGCTACTATGTGCGCGTTGTATACCGTTATATCTGTACTCATAGCCTCTGTTTTCTTCTGTTTCTGGTTTGGTCTGATGGGATATAGATCGTTAATCATCGCCGTAGAACTGGCCCTAAGAAAAAAAAGAAAGAAAAAAAAGAGGGCGGCTTCCGAGCTGGCTTTGGGCCGATTCGTTTTTTGGATCAACGGCTCGGCTCCAAGTTTTTTTTCCAACTCTTCTGTTACAACTTATGGTTGATTTTTCGGCCATTTGCACCTACCCGAATCAAGTTGGACGCCCGAGAAAGAAAGCACATATCGTTACTCTCGGTACCTTTTGGATCTCTGGTATTTAACTCTTCATGTTTTTATTGATTGCTACATCTATTGATGCACTGAACGCTACAATGATTTGCACACATATTATCCGATGACGATAATTCGTTGTTTTGCCTCTCCTTTCGTGCACACTTCAGATATTGGCCATTTATCTGTCTATTAGTTACTCGCATGCATTGAGTGATCGCTATTTTTAATCAATACAACTGCTATTAGTATGTTAATAGTAAATTTTCTAATATTTGGAGCGCAAATGATGTCTTTTCCTTTTTTTTTTTTTTTTTGAAGTTGTGACAATGATATTACTGGGATTTTGGCCAATCAGAAGCTGACTTTTTGAGGAACACAGCGCACTAGACAAGCTAGAAAAAAGATCGCCAAGCAGCAACACAATTATGCAGAAAACTGCAGCTACCGCTTATAGAACGACCAACAAACGAACTGGCAAACGATCTGCCGCCCGACAAACACGCATTGACTTGCATTCATTTCTGCCCCTCAATTAGATTTTATAAACTTCATTTTCTAACATGGGCTCAGATCGAGGGACGCCGTCGCGTGAAACGACCCCCAACGCTGCCGCTAGTTTATCATCGTCGACTCTTGCGGCACCATCCGCTCCTACGACAACAACAACCTCATCAACATCGACAATGGTGCCGTCTAAGTCCGTCAGGCGAATTCCTGATAAACAGGGCCATCACATGCCCTCAGACATCCTTGAACTCCCCTCACCGAACAAGACGCGCGCAGTTGCCGACGATGTTACGCTCAAGCCCGTCCGCGTGAAGAAAGAGCCGGTAGGAAAGAAGCGCGATGCAAAGGCTGTCACGCCTGACCCATCCAAGGGCCAAATCAAGGGTGGGTTGCTGCCGAGCGAAATCGCACCTGCGCGCTACAAGCTGGCTCCGCCTAAGCCCGTTGACTTTGAGGACGCCCGCGCTACGGCTATGGTACCAAAACATGACATTACCAGCCTCGATGGATCGACCATCGAATTTTGCGATGCCACCGATCAGTATGTAACTCTACTACCTGAACTACCGCTGTTTATTGACCAGCTGCCTACAGCTGCTAACCTCTAGCGTCTTCTAGTGTCTACAACAAACGCGGATACCACTACACTCGTTGTATCGCCGACCGCTTGTTTCCTTCATCGCACTATTATCATCATACCGAACCACCACCATATGGCCCGCATATGAGCATCGAAGACTCCGCAATGCACATCTACTTTGACCGCAACTGCCGCTCTGTGACTACCGATAAAGGCTTCCGTATGGCCCGCGCGAACATGTCTGTTCGCGAAGGCCGCTGGTTCTGGGAGGTGCGCATCACCAAGGGCATCTCACGCAGTGCCAAAAAGGACAAAGAAACTGAAAAGGAGAAGCGTAAAGATGTTGGCGGCCCACATGTGCGCGTAGGATTTGCACGCCGTGAAGCATCGCTGGATGCGCCCGTAGGCTTTGATGCGTATAGCTACGGTATCCGCGACAAAGAGGGCCACAAGGTCCACATGTCACGGCCGAAACCGTTTTTGCCTCCCGGCGAGGACATTGAAGAAGGCGATGTGTTAGGGATGGAGATATATTTGCCCAGCGAAAACCTACAGAGAAAGATATTGGCCGGCCAATACAACCCCGCGGTCGACAGTGACGAAGTGCCGGCTAATCATAGCCCTGAGAGCGCGGAGGCAGCAAACATTGTGCGCGACAGGATCCCTATCCGCTTTAAATCACACATCTATTTCGAACAGATTGACTACCATGCCACACGCGAGTTAGAGGATCTGATGAACCCCGCACCTGCAGGAAGCATCAAAGCCGGCGCCCCAGGAACCACGCCGATGTCGTCTGCGAGTGAGCCGCCAAACCCGAATCACCCACAGCCTGCACTGCGCACACTACCAGGCTCATATATCAAGATATACAAAAACGGTGAATTGATGGGCAAAGCATTCGAGAACCTGCTGTGCTTTTTGCCACCCGCCTCGAAACCTATACTGTTGGGTGGCGGACGCGAAGGTCTGGACGATGGTACTATTGGATACTATCCGGCCGTCAGCGTGTTCCGTATGGGATCCGCAGAGACGAACTTCGGCCCCAAGTTCTGGTTCCCACCGGCAGAATATGTCGAGCCGAAGGCTAAGACGTGGAATAGCCGCGCGGAATGCCTAAGGATGCTGAGACCCTTGTCAGAGCGACTGAGAGAGCAGATAATTGAAGATACCGTCTACGACATTGTGGACGAAGTTGATTTCTGGCTACAGGACGGCGGTGGTCCTCGCGGAGGAAAGATCTATGTGGGTGTGGAAGGGACTGTGGCCGATGACGAGGAGATCAAGGAATTGGTTCAGGACGACTAGCGAATGTCTGAAGACTTGCTATCTTCGTACGATTGGTAACCTCCATAGTAGCAATCGATGCATCTTGTATGATGATGTATAGTACGGCCGTATCTTCTTGTTTTTTTAGTGCATTCTGCGTTAACGTTCAGTGGTAGTATTGGTAGAAGTAGTGGTCTCTATATGTGTCTCATCCTTTTTTGATATCGGCACCTCCAGCGGCATCTCCCGGCGCATATTCAACGGCCGGCCATCATCATCGAACTGTGCCCAGAGAAAGTAATCACAGCCTCGGCGCCCAGGCACATTACAAGCATGACACATCCAGAAATAACGGCCTCTAGATTCCCTCTTGCGCTGGACGACGCGCAAGACACACGGCACGCTACATTTGCATAGCGGCGTATAGCGCGGGTGCATATAGTCCTTGTAGTCGCGGTAGGTAATGTTAATGCGCACATTGCCGGCTAACGGGTGTGGATCAATGCTCTGAGCCGGCGCTATGGAGTGTTTCCATTCTTCTTGCATGTCGGCATGCATGATGAGAAGAGAGTTGTGGGGAAGATGGAGCGAGATCTGGCCGCCTAGAGTATCTTCGTCAACACTATCGTTGATAGGCATTGTTGAAGATGTCTCTAATGCCGATAGTGGTGGCGCTGGCTCGGGGAGCTGCGAGTTATGACAGCCTGCCTCGGCGAATTCATGTGTAAACTTTGGTACATCGTCGAATCGAGGAAGAATCCGACGGACGCGGAACTCGCGGGCTACACCGAGTGAAAGCGATCCGATGGTGGCGCGGGGCCCGAGATAAGTTAATTGGTCGCTGTGCCAGCCGACATTTTCCTTGGCGCCACGATAGCAGTTGACGAGGGCGACATTGGGGCTCCAGCCGTCAGGGGATTGGAAGGGGAGTTTGACGCCATCATATAAGTCATCGATTCGAGCTTTGATCTCGCGGTTGACAGCCTGTGCGACTTTGGCTTTCACCAAGGCTAGATTTGGTGTGAGGCGCCGAACATCCTTTGAAAGGGGGAGAAGTCAGCTTGATACCATATAAGTGTGTGCTAAAGCTGAGGAGCACTACTTTGTATAGATTAATGTACCTTGATACGCCCACCATTGTATGCATATTCTGTCTTTTGTCGCCGAAGCTCATCGTAAGTTTCCACGTAGAAAGCCGATGTATGTGGACTTGAACAAACGTTGTCGAACAATTTGAAATTTATCTTCTCAAATGTCGTTGCTTCATCGACGAGTTCCATAAGCAGAGCATTTGCCTCGTCTGCCGGAAGAAAATTATGAATTATAGTGCAAGGCGTGTGTTCGGCGATGTCACGGCTGTCATACAGATGCAATGTAGTTCCCGTCTTCAGTGCATGTTTTCGTCGCTTTGCCGCCGAACCAGCTGCCGTTCTAGCTCCTGCAAAATCTCTGACTGAGTCGTGGTAAGATACGGAGCGGAAATTGCGCAGCGTGCTTTGGATGCCAATAGTAGCGGGTTCCTTTCTAGTCCCGGATGACATCGATGCTGTTAGAATGGCTGTAGCTAGAGCCACGGAGCCTTCATGTGCGATTAGGATGTCTAGTAACGCATCAGTTTCAATGGCGGGGAACTTGGACGCTAAGATCGCGAGCTTGACTTCGGTTGGCTCATTCTCATGAGTGTCTTTTAGTTCTGCACCAAGACGGACGGGCTTGGAAGCTTCATCGTCGATACGTTTCCGCTTATGAACCACAAAGGCGTCCATTTGTCTAATCTAGTGATGTTGGTTTTTACTGTTGACGAAAACTTTTTTCCCGCCTCTCTCTAAGATATATAATTGAACTTAGCGAACACGTCTGAAACGCCCTGCTAGGCAGCGATTGTGATACCTTTTAAGCTAGTTGTCATATAGGGAATTGACATAATGCCCATATTTACCAGTAGGGTTAGTACGGTGGGTCGAAGGCGTAAATTTTTTTTTAAATCATTAATTAGATGTGAACTATGACGAGACTAGGCGTAAATTTGAGATAGGTATACAATACATAAAAGCAGGATATGACTTTCACATGGCAAGTGCTTTTACTTCAACACTCTCACTTCTACACAGTGGACTTATCTCCAATTCAAAGTATCAACGCAAGAGAGGATTGCTGTGGAGAGTTTCTATACAGACGAAATCAATGTTATTAACAAGTATACTTGAGCTTCTCACGTAATATAGCCCCGGTCTTACTATCTTACACATTTCAACACAGAATTCACGTTTTCAATATGAGAATAATTGTGACATATATAACCACTAGGCAAATGTGGTTACAGATTTGGTTCTTCAGAAGTAGGAGTAGCAGAGACAACGACAACGGGACAAAGTACGGGGCCGGTGGAATAAGATATCTTCTTGCGTCGTTTGATTGCGTAGCATTGTAGGTAGACGTTAAATGCACACACACACACACATACAGCGTGTCTTCTAGTCTATTTGCTCTTAGCTTTACAGTCCCGGTGTTTCCTTTCCGGCCCTTTGTATCGATTTTCCGTTTGGCAGCTAGAATAGGCATGGTAGTCTTCCTGGCTGTTTCCTTTTCTTTTCTTTTCATATTCACGTTAAGTGCACCCATACATTCTTCATACTAAGTACCTTTTCAAATTAACATGTACCGATCTTCGACCCACCCCACCACTCAATCCGGGCATTATACGAGATTCCCGCAATGTATTATCTTTATTTACCAAGGTATCAGCTGCTGTGATAGAAGCTTTGTACTACAACCTTTGAATATACATCCAAGTTCAAATCAAAATAAGGATCCACCAGATCAAGAATGTCGTATTGGTGCTGAAAATCATAGAGGCAATTGACTGCGAAGAATATTTCAAGAATTCACTAACGATGATGTAGTTGTATGTTCCTGTCTCAATCTCCGTCTGGGTTGAGAGCATGTAGACTATATTCTTATATTTACTTGTTTTCCACAGGGATAAATCTCTTGCCAGTATCAGTAGCCTAAATCCACACTCTTTCTGTCTTCTACCCTTGTAGCCGTCTATACTAATACTAGTATGCCCTTTTAGTTCACAGGTTTGAGAGGAGCGCATTTGCCTGTTCGGGGGGGCTTGTGGCAGTCACATAGATACAAGCTGATCTCTTACTGTCGTAGTAGCGTCTGCTCTGATGGATTGTCAATGGCCGTCCTAGTTTTGCCCAGTATGCCCCGTGGTCTCTAAATGTCCCATAGTGCTCCCCATATATATATTCTGCTGACGCTCTCTTCTTGGCATGACTACATACCAGCAACTGCGTAAAAGGCTGTCTATCTGCCTCCAGAGGACAGTCATGGTGTACTTGCAGCCTTGGTCCAACCTTGGCATGCGATCAGCCCGATATGTCCAGCTTTCAACTATGTCATCAACAATCCGTTGTCACTTTTTGTCAATAGTATAGCTATAATAGATAGGTTTGCAGTAAGTGGTACAAGGTAATCACAGAAGCCTACCGTATGTAGTATCTTAGCAATGATAGTGTAAAATAAATGGTAACCCAGTCAGCTGTTTTAGGCCTTTCCTCTCATTTAGTCCTTAAATCTAGACCAAACTAAATGTGCAAATAACCACAACGTAGGAATGTCTACCGTGATTCCTGCTTCACCAGGACTTGAATCTTTCAAAAAGAGTAGCTTGAAATTCAGCTAAATTGCGCACCACTTATCACACTGTAGATTACTGGAGTGGTAGCTGTATCTCTGGTGATAGTGATCACTTGCTGTAGTCTTGGTTGTAGCCTACTGAACGCTCTAGTCGAAGTAGCACCATATCGAACTTAGGATATTATTTATTTCCATCTCTTAACGAATGGTTTGGAAATTCGGCCGAACTTAACATGAAGCACGATTTTTACCTCGTGACCTGACTTATCAAACCGCCAAAGTTGGTTTTTTTTTTTGCTAATATGTATGGTTTTCATTTTATTGAGAAGGTCAGGTGACCAACCGAACATTGGGATATCTGGGGATATTAAGGAACGATTAACAGAGAAACAGTGCGTTTCTTCTTCCCTATGCCGAGGTCAGTTAATTTCCTGATGCTGGATTGCCCCGCGATTTTCAGAAGGGAAGATGCAGGGCTCAGGCGGTTAATTGATGCGCCTAGGCTTCTGATACTACTAGTAGCAACTGGCATCCATGCAACTTCGAATCTTTTCTTTAGCAGGGGTTAGTTAGACAAAGGAAAAGATTAGTTACCCATTATGTCATTTGTATTTTCTCTGTCAAAGCTAGATTTGTTCTTTCTTGTTGTCCTTCTATAGTTCCTGACAATCGCCATTTGGCTGTCTTCCTGGTTTGTTATTCCTGCCGCAAACAGAGCTTACAATACACACTCTCCCATACTATCATAGGGCCCAAAGAGCAGCCCGTCTTGGTTATTCTGCGCATTTTATATCGTCTGTTTCCGTCAATTGCCCTCTTAGCTGCAATGGCTTCTCCAATGTTGGAGTTCCGCACGCCGGGATTCAACCCATACGCCGTACGCTATTCGCCATATATAGACTCTCGCGTTGCCGTCGCAACTTCTGCAAACTTCGGCATTGTTGGAAACGGGCGACTTTTCATCTTGGGTCTTGGGCCACAGGGCATTGCCGTTGAACGAGCGTACGTTATAATAATCATCATGTCTTATTTCAGCTTGAGATTGGCCTCTGTTGATCTAGCATGTGATTGTAAGTTTCTCCAAGTTTGCTAACTTTTAGATGCATGTTTTGCGCTTATCATTCTAGATTCGACACCAACGATTCGCAATATGATCTTGCTTTCTCGGAAATCAACGAAAACCAGCTAATTGTCGCCTGTGGTGACGGCTCGATCAAGCTCTTCGATACTACTGTGGGCGATTTTCCAGTAATGAGCTTTAACGAACACAACAGAGAATGCCTTTCTGTCGCATGGAATCCCACAACAAAAGACAACTTTGCCTCAAGTTCCTGGGATGGCACCGTGAAATTAGTGCGTGAATTTGCCTCGCTGCTGTCTTAAGTGACGAAAGCTATGCTAACGTGTGATTAGTGGTCCCCAACACGAAACTTTGCGCTACGGACGCTGCCTATTGGAAGTTGCACCTACGGTGTAGCCTTCTGTCCCTCTAACCCATCTATATTGTCGGCAGTCTCCTCGGACTCTAATCTACGGATCTTTGACCTCCGAACGCCTGTCTCGGCAAAATACCATTTAACATCCATGATGCCTATATGCTCCCGGCCACCCGGAGAAGCGCAAGTGCCGTCGGAAATTCTATGCCAAGACTGGAACAAATACGACAACAATGTGATTGCCACAGGAAGTTCCGACTCATATGTGCGCACTCAGGATATCCGAAACCCAAGTGGAGGCTCAACGTCAGTGATGAAGGGACACGGTTATGCTGTGCGCAGACTTGCGTGGAGCCCTCATGTAAGTGACATCCTCATCAGCGCTTCATATGACATGACTGTACGCGTATGGAACGATGCGTCAAAACTGGGACCGCCAATTCCAGGACGCATGGGCAAGCAGATGGGCCTAATGAACAGGCACACTGAATTTGTTACTGGCGTTGATTGGTGTTTGTTCGGATCTGGAGGTTGGGTGGCGTCGGCGGGATGGGACGAGAGAGTACTGCTATGGGATGCCAATATGCTTCTATCCGGGCCAAGATGAGTCCGACAGTTCAATACCCTGGGAAATGAAAGGAAAGCTTTACTTTGTCTTTGTACTCAGGTTTAGTCTAATTGATTCTACCTTTTCTATACAACAATGTAGTTGATAAAAATATTGTGGTACTATCGATAAGATAACAAAATCTAATCGCCCCACTAAATTTCAGCGGGGTTGCCTCGATAAGCTAAAAAAAATTCTAAGCAGCCAATAGAATGCCACACCAAACAAACTGCCGGATTGAATTCTCTGCAACAGCAGTCTGGAAGATTTTCTAGACCTTCTTTTTATTTCAACAGAGACGAAATCAGGGCGAAATCTTTGTTTTCAATCCCCCATACCCATTGCTCATTTCCGGGCATTCTGTTGATCGTCGCTTGTCTTCGCTACCTTTGTTCTATACGATTGTTCCAGTTTCAACTCGTACAATTCGCAAACAGAATCTTCTGTGTGCTCTCAACCACATACATCTTGTCTTCATCCCACGACCATATACACACACAATAGATATCGGTCAATTTCACAATGTTCCGTCAAGGTTTCCGGAGTTGCGCGCCTCTGCGCTTGGTCGCTGCTCGCGCAAACCTCTCCGCCCCCATTGCCTCGCCATTCCTAGCCCAGCGCGCTACCCAGATGGCCGTCAAGCCGTCTACGGTGTCGCTGACCCGTGCTCTGCAGCAGTTCCGCTTCTTGGCTACCGAGGCTACCGCCGAGTCAGAGGCTGCTGAGTCCACTGAGAAGCAGGACGAGGCCCCGATGCTGTTCGCTGACATCGGCAACGATGGCCTCGTTCACCCTACCATCATCCGTACCATCGTCAGCGGCATGGGCTACTCTACCATGTCCGAGGTTCAGGCCCGCACTATCCGCCCTGCTCTGCAGGGCAAAGATCTGTAAGTCGTGTGCCATATCTCATATTTTCCTTGCATCCATCCTTTGTGTATCCATTTGCTAATCTACTTTACTTTGTGCAGTGTCGCCCAGGCCAAGACTGGTACTGGCAAGACCATAGGTTTTCTGCTTCCCACCCTGCAGCGCATGATTAACGAGGATCCCTCTCTGGCCTCGCGCGGCAGCAAGCGTCACGCTTCATTCGGTGATGTCCGTGGTATCGTTATGTCTCCCACCCGTGAGCTGGCTGAGCAGATCGCTGTTGAAGCGAAAAAGCTGGTCTACGGCACTGGCTTGGTTGTCCAGGCTGCTGTTGGTGGTACCCAGAAGAGCGCTATGCTGCAAAAGGCCCGCCGTGAGGGCTGCCACCTGCTAGTTGCCACCCCTGGCCGTCTGCTGGATCTGCTGCAGGATCCCCGCTCAGGCCTGAAGGCCCCTAATCTGGCCGCCATGGTTCTGGATGAGGCCGATCGTATGCTGGATGTTGGTTTTTCTGATGCCCTACGCGAGATCAGCCGCTATCTGCCCGACCCCAAGGTCAAGGAGCGCCAGACTCTACTTTTCTCTGCTACTATCCCCAAGGATGTCGTTGCTCTTGCCCGTAGTCTCGTTCGCCCTGATAACTTCGAGTTCATCCAGACCATCCGTGAAGATGATGAACCCACCCATGCCAAGGTCCCCCAGAGCATCATTGTTACTCACGGCTGGTACAATGTCATCCCTACCGTTCTTGAGCTGATAAAGCGCGAGCACGCCGCTTCTGATGACCAGTTACCCTTCAAGGCCATCATCTACACTCCTACCACTGCCATTGTCGATCTTCTATACCCTACTCTGTCCACCGCTACCCGCGATCTGGGCCGTAACTTCAACCGTCATTTCATTCACGGCAAGCTAACACAGAACCAGCGCACCCGCGCTGCTGAGATGTTCCGTGGCGCCAAGTCCGGTTTCCTCATCTCCTCCGATGTCACTGCTCGTGGCATGGATTTCCCTAACGTCTCTCACGTTATCCAGATTGCTCTTCCCCCTAGTGCTGAGCAGTACGTCCACCGTCTAGGCCGTACCGGTCGTGCTGGCAAAGAGGGTAATGGTTACATCATTGTGCCCCGTTATCTGCTTCCCGCTAGTCGCCAAATGCTGGGTGCCTTCCCCATCAACCCTGACAAGACCCTTGAGACGGCTACCATTGAGCCTTCTGAGACCTCTAACGAGTCGCACCCCATCCTCAAGGATATCGCCGAAGCCTACCAACGTGCTGACCCTGATACTTTCAACACCACCTACCTGTCCCTGATGGGCTCCATTGAGCGCCGCACCGCCGAGGATGCTGTTGCTTCCATGAACGAGCTGACCCGCTTCGGCTTCGGCATGCCTGAGCCTCCCTACGTCAGCCCCAACGCCGTCGCCAGACTTGGTTTGTCCCGTGTACCCGGCCTGAACGTCGGCCGCCCTCGCTTTGACAGTGACAACCGTAGCGATGACCGTCGCTCATCCCCGCGCTCTGGCATGGGCCGTCCTCAGTCTGACGATCCCTTCGACAATATGGTCGCCAATGTCGTTGACCCCAACTCCATTGCCAAATCCAACCGCCACGTCGCAAACTTCGGTGACGATGACGGTGGTCGCGGTGGCCGTGGCGGCTTCGGTGGCGATCGCCGTGGCGGCGGTGGTGGTGGCTTCGGTGGTGACCGCCGTGGCTTCGGTAGTGACCGCCGTGGCGGTGGTGACCGTCGCTCCGGTGGCGGTGGTGGCTTCGGTGGTGACCGCCGTGGTGGTGGCTTCGGTGGTGACCGTCGTGGCGGTGACCGCCGTGGTGGTGACAACAAGTGGGGTGGTCGTGGTCAGACCGGCAACCGTAGTGGTAGCCGTTACTAAACGGACTATCTCAAGTGTGCTTCCAATCGGTGGTTTACCTGGCCTTCTTCAATTACCTACCTCCTTCCATCTGCTTTACTCTCAATGGCGATTCTGTGTACGACTATGGCTACAATAGTAGCAATTACTACTACTATTACTTCTTTGGCAACGAAAAAATCACCCTCTTCCACCTTCCGCTTCTATACTACCCATATTCCTCCCTCCTTACCTTGTCACCGCTATAATTAACGACACAGCCTCATCTTTTTCTCTTCCTCTCTCCTTGACTCATGTCTGCAGCGTCTTGAAGATTTGCGTTCATGCGTCATCTCATGAGGCACTCTGTACTACTACTTCTAGCTAACCTTTGCTACTTCTACTTCCACATCCTGTCACCATATCTTGTTGTTTAAACTCTTTTATTTTCATCATGTTTTTATTTCACTCGTCTCTACTCTGGTTTAAAGATGTATTTCCTTTTGTTGGTCTTTTCTCTTTATCTGTTCTCTTTTGTTTTATTATTAGGCTCATCTTCACTGCGTTTTGCCTTTTTGTAGTGAAAATACTCATTACCTGCTATTTCGTTGCTTCCTAGCTGTTAACGTTTTCGCTTTAGAGTCATGATGAATAAAAAGTTATTTCTTGCACTGTCCATACATATTTATCTCACCACATACAGTAGTACGGTCTTATCGAAGTATTAGTTGTTCAAAAAGAGAAAACAAAGCTACTTATGCGTGTTTGAAATTCTGTAAACAGATATGTGTGAGTTTGTTGCCTCTATTCTAATGTGATAAAATAATATGTGATAATATAATGAATTCCAATATAAACCAATCCGGAACGCCGATACCATCCGTTCATAGACAGCGATGTGTGATAGTAGTATAGAGCGTAGTAATGGGCATTGCTCTGATTATATTGCAATAAGGTAGAAATAATGCAGGCATTCGAAACAACAACTTAACTAACAAGTCATGACGCCTAGTCCATCTATTGAGCCAGATCACGGCCAAGATCGTAAGACCATCCTCCATCTCTACGGATGCGGTCACGAGCAGCCATGTCTTTACGAATGTCTTCATCAGTTAACTTGTCAACGCCAGCCCAGTTCGCACTCGACGTACGAGCACGGAACTTATTCCAGCGATCCTTGTTCTTGCTGAACACTTCCTCCATGTCAAGGGGCGCCGGCGGGCCAAAGATTAGCAAGGGATCCATAGTCTCCTGGCGAATGAGCGCGCGACGTAGGTCGGGGGAGTCCGCCCACGGCGCTACTCCCATGTTCCGAGCGTTCTCCTCCTCATCATCCTCATCCTCGTCCTCGTCCGTATCGATTTCGGGTAGCTCGATGTTGTCGCCATTTTGGAAGCGGGGCGAAGGCCTCTTCTTGCCTGTTGACTTGGAGCCTGAGGGCAAAGCAGTACGGCCCGGAGTCTTGAATACGCTGGCAGGTCCACTAGGAGCACCGTTGCCATTCGGGGCAAATGGAATCGCACCCTTAGAGAACTGTGACATATCCATATGGGGGCCAGGCTTAGCAGCGTTCTTAAAAAGGTCTCGGGAGGGTCCACCAGGCGTTTGAACAGCCTGGCCATAGGCTGAAGTAGCAGCTCCAAACTTGGTGGTAGGAACATCACGCTTAAGGGCAGAAGATGGTCTGACTGGGGGGCCCTTCATGGCCGGCTGGGCTTCGAATTCATCCTCATTAAAGTCGTCCCCAGTACGGCGACGCTTACTATCCTTTCCTTGGAATGAAGGGCCATTGCGAGCCTGTTGCCCTTTTTCTTCCTCGAGCTGGCGTTTGGCTGCCAATGGCGCCTTCATGGCAGACTTTGGGCGAGACATTTCGGGTTGGTTGTTGGCTACACGAGAAGGTGGGCGGCTAGGCTGAGCCTGCGAGTAGTCAGGAGGACCGTTTGGCTGAGAGCGCGTTGCGGGAGGAGGTGCCCGGGTCTGCTTTGCCCGTTCGATTGCGGTCTGGCGCTGAGCCTTCTTTTTCTCAGCAACCTTACGATCATCATCCTTTTGGTGTTGCTTCTCAACATCGACGCGGCGTTGCTGTTCTTGACGGCGTACCTCATCCTGTTGGGCTACACGCTTGCGTTCAAGCTCGACTTTGGCATCCTTGCGTCTCTGTTCATCTTGCTCTCTCTTCTTAGTCACCATATCAGTAGCTCTATTGCGGCTACTGCTTGCAGTAGATGATGCAATAGAGCTTTTCAGGCTAAGTGTAGAGTCCTTTTCCTTCAAGGATCCTTGACTACTCTTCAGACTAAGCTGAGGACGAATAGCTGTAGAAGTGTCAAGGGTCTCCGACAGATTGGCAGCAAGAGTGGCAGTTGAAGGTTGGTACATGGAAGTCGGCTTAACAACAATGTGCTTAGGGGGTTCGACACGGGACTTTCCTACCATTGGCTTGGTTGGTCTTTTGATCTCCTTGGTGCGCATGCCATGGCTAGTTATTGGGCGAGCGATTGATGATCCTGGGCGAGCAGGAGTCTCCGAAACATCAGGTACATCATCCTCGAACGGCGGCTGTTGTTGACGCGGTCGCACTATTTTCCTAGGGCTAGCAAGGGCGGTACGAGACTTGGGTCGCTCAGAATCACTCACTGCGACCTGCTTTGTGACAAGTTCGCGCTCATGTTCCCTTTGCGCAGCTTCTTTCTCCTGCTCTTTTTGACGCTCGAGTTGCTTTTCACGTTGCACCTCTTTTTCCCGCTCAAGGTCTAATCTACAGTCACGCTCCATTTGAAGCTCCCGTTCCCGTTCCTTCTCACGTTCACGTTCTCTCTCTTGCATTTTTTCCCGTTCTTCGATACGCTCACGTTCCCGTTCCAGTTCCTTCTCCTTTTCATTTTCTTGCTCTTGGCTAAAGGCATTGACTTTCACTCGTTCATTTTCGCGAGCGCACTCTAACTTATCGATTTCATCTTGTATTACCTTAGTATCACGTTCATGCTGCTTCTCAAGTCGCTCTCGTTCAGCCGAGGCCCGCGTTTTACACACTGGTCTGGGGCTTTCAGTAGCAACATGAGAGTCAAAAGCTTTACTTGAGATATCAGGATACAAGGATTCGGCCGAGGATGATGGCAGAGCATGAAGAGATTCAGTAGACTGCATAGCAATCGACATCACACGGGCGGCTGAGGGGGACATAAGTGACTTCCCTTCAGCACTTGCAACGGCACTGCTAGCCAAAAGCCCTTTCGAACTCTTGAGAATTGACGACAGCTTATTCTTGACATGCTTGAGGGGACTCTCACGTATAGTACGAGAGGGAGACTTCATAGGAGAACCTGGTCCACCTATTTCAGGTAGACTGACGAGCGAAGAGCTAGATATTGAATTGCTCTTTACATGGCCTTGAGCTCGCAGTTGTGCGAGAGTAGGATTAGCACTAGTGTCAGGGAAGAGTGATAACGATACAGACTTGTTATGGCTATGCGTTGTGTTTATGCCTCTGTCAATAGCAGCAGACCGCGAGGGGGACTTTATATGATCATCTTGTTGACACTTATTAGATACCAGAAAGTCATTACCAGTACACTCCATTTGAGGGGTAGAGCTATGGTCAACATGAGGGTTTAACCAATCGCCATCATCATCCTCTGCACCTGGAAATGCACCAGGTGTAGTGCTGATAGGTGGCGCTGCAGGTTTTCTTGTTGGTGATCCTGGGGTCGGTAGTGGTCGAGTACCTGTTTGTGGCGCTGCTTGCTGCTGGGACTGGGATAGAGTGGAAGCCACCGTAGCTAGGTTATGTATGGACTTAGATGAGCGAGCAGTCTTTGATTGCTGTTCACCCAATTTAGTGATCTGATCTTGTAACCGCTGTGTATAAGTAAGATTGTGCGAGGTAGCCTCTGCAGCTGCTTTCTCCGAGGTTTCCTGGTCAATATCCATATCTTCTTCATCCTGTGCTAAGGCACCACCCAGACTCTTTCCAGATGTTGTTCTAGGATAGTAGCTATTACGCAACATATCCAGGTTGCTAGTTCTAGAAACACGGGTGCCAGTTGACTTGTGCGCAAGGGGCTCGCGGGCAGGAAGAGAAGCAAAGTTAAGACTGCTCTTGCGCATAATTGGACGTACAGGGCTTGGGGAGGCAGAGCGAGCATTGTCGTCTTCATCATCTTCCTCATCTTCTTCTTCCTCTGTCATATCAACATCTTCTTCCTCGCTAAAAGGGTCGGCAAGCTCAGAGTTTTGTGCCTTTTGGGCCAACGAACCACCTTGAGTGGTATAGTTTTTGAGCGGTGAAGATTTACTAGGCGAAGACTTAGCGGGCGACGAGCGAAGTGGTGACGAAGCCGTGTGTGCTCCAGATCGTAGTTTCGGTGAACTTGGGGGTGCGAATGGTGATGTTGCGCTTATTGGTCTAGGTGAACCCATTCTTGACGACGGCTCGGTACGATTATGCGCGTCGTTGTTGTGATCATTGGTATCTGGCTCAGGGGAATGCACAGCCTGCCGTTGGATCTTAGGTGGCGCCGGGCTATTTGCATTACTGCGCGTTCTAGATGCAGTCGGTATACGTGAACTAGATGAAGTAGGCGCATCGGCTTCCTGATGCAATGTCTGGCTACCATAATAGCCAGAATCAGTTATATTGGCAGTTTGAGAAGACTTCAGGGTGGAAATGACAGGCGCAGGCGAAAGCGCAGGCCTAGAAGGGCTTGGTGATTGAGGGTCGTCGGAGTCTTTAGGTGAATGGGGAAGCGTGATCGATGGTGATTGTGTGCAGTGACTGAGCTGTTGTGTGAAGCGATTGGGGGCGCCAGTAGGTGTAGTAGACGCAAATATATCTGATAAAGGCTAGATGGCACATCAGTCAGTATATTACTATTGAGGTAGCCAGCTTGGCCCGAAGGTAAGTAAACTTACCAATCTCGTCTCCGTACTCGTGCCGTTGGTCAGGGCAGTGGTGACTGGGTCATGCTTCCGAGCAGTGTGTGGCGTCTTGGTTCGTAGGCGGCCGGGTGTCTTGAAGATTTCCGCGACATTACTATGCACTCGTCAGTCAATAATTTCACTCAAGGTAATGAGTAGTTAGGTTAATGATTACATTTCATTCTCGTCAAAGATACTAGCCATGTGTTCGTTGAGCCAGTCGAAATCATTCCGTGCCGAAAAGGAGAATTCTTCAACTTCTTGGTCGGAGATCTTTACTGCAGAGCTACGCTCTTCTGTCAGCCAGGGCGTTGAGCCTAGCTGTAAACGCGCCCCTCTCATAGCCATCGTGATGGATAGAGGTTAATAGTTGTGATGGTAGTGATGGATGTGATTAAGGATATATGGAGGAAAGAACAGATGAAGAAGATATAACAATGATGGCAATAGTAGCCAAAAAGAAGAAGTGAGAAAAAAAAGCTTAACAAAAGTGGCTAGGAGCAAATAAAGAAAAGTCTAGAAAGTAAGTAAACACGGCGCTACTTCTTTCTAGCTGAGCTAGCGCAAAATGCCGATGTTATGCTTTTGTTGCTAGATGAGTACTGTATTGCAGCACAAAATGCTCGTTAAGATGAGAGTGCTTAGTATAGTTTAGGAAGAAGAAAAGGATGCAGCCTCAAAGTCGGTCGGTTGCCGGCGCAAAACGAGACATGCATTTGTTTGCTATTAGCGACTATATCTGTATTTGTTTTGATCGACCCCGATTAGGCACATGTGGTCGCGGTCGCTGCGCGTGCTGATTAGCCTCCGCCACATCCTCTTCATCACAGGGGTGGTGTGGCGCATCTATGTAACCAATCACGTGTGTGATGTAGCTCAGAAACCCTGTACTAAACCCTATCGGGATATATGTTTACTAGCAGGCTAGGCCGCATTGTCCAGTTTACTTACATTGATGGAGTTAACCCCTTCAACATTGTAGGCCTGTATAATTCCAAGCTGATACATGCTACGGGGCTCTTCAAGCTTTATGCTAACACCCACTACTACTAACCTAGTCGCGTCACTTGCTAGCCTGTGTTCTAACATTTTTGTCCCTTGCTTGTAAAAAAACCACCCAAGCGAAGCATCACCATATACATCTGGACGTTCATTGCATCGTCCGCGCTACGATGAGAGTGATCGAAATTATCATTGACGTACGTTCTGTTCCCTAAATTTACAGAAATCAGATCCTGACATTTCTTTTATTTTATCAATAGGGCTTCAAGTCGTATGCGGTGAGAACCGTTATTTCAGGATGGTATTACGATTTCCCCTCCATACCCCCACCCCAGCCGGATATCTCGAGCTGACTCTTTCAATTAGGGATGAGAGCTTCAATTCTATCACCGGCCTCAATGGCTCTGGCAAATCCAATATTCTCGATTCAATTTGTTTCGTTCTGGGCATCACCAACATGACCACCGTTAGAGCTCAGAACCTACAGGTACCGTTGCCCACTGGGTCTGCTCTATATACTCTCGGTAACTAACAGAACATAGGACTTGATCTACAAACGTGGCCAGGCTGGTGTCACAAAAGCCTCTGTGACCATCGTCTTTGACAACCGTGACAAAGCGAAGTCTCCCATCGGATTTGAAGAATATGCGACAATCAGCGTTACCCGTCAGATCGTCCTGGGTGGTACGTCGAAATACTTGATCAATGGCCACCGGGCCCAGCAACAGACCGTACAGAATCTGTTTCAGTCTGTCGGCTTGAACATCAATAACCCCAATTTCCTGATTATGCAGGGTCGCATCACTAAAGTCCTCAACATGAAGGCTGTTGAGATTCTTGCCATGATTGAAGAAGCGGCCGGCACGCGCATGTTCGAAGATCGCCGTGATAAGGCTTTGAAGACCATGTCCAAGAAAGATCTTAAACTTCAAGAAATCACGGCTCTTCTACGAGAGGAAATTGAGCCAAAATTAGAAAAGTTGCGAACAGAAAAAAGAGCCTTTCTTGACTTCCAACAAACACAAAATGACCTTGAAAGGTTGACCCGCCTGGTAGTGGCTCACGACTACATTAGACTGCAAGAGAAACTACAACAATCTGGCGCCGATCTTGATGGCAAGAAGCAACGCCTCAAAGATCTTGAAGGCTCAACAACTAAACTCAAGAGCGAGATTTCCCATCTGGAAGAGGATGTGAAGCGTGTCCGTGCTCAGCGAGAAAAAGAAATGAAGAAAGGGGGAAAGGCAGCTGCATTGGAAGATGTTGTCAAGAAACACTCGAACGAACTTGTCCGTCTCTCTACTGTCATTGATCTCAAGAAATCTAGTCAAACTGAGGAATTGGATAAGAAGTCTGTGATTGAAAAAGCTGTTGCTGAACTTGAGGCATCTCTTCAGGTCAAAACCAAGCTCTATGAGCAAGCCAAGACAAGATATGACTCAGCCAAGGAAGAGCTAGAAAAACAAAGTCGCGAGGCTGAGTCCAAGGAAGAGCTACTCCAGACCCTGCAAACAGGTGTTGCTTCTAAAGATGGAAAAGAGAGTGGCTACCAAGGCCAGTTGCAAGATGCCCGGAACCGTGCCTCTGCTGCTGCGACTGTGCAAGAGCAGGCAAAGGTCAAAATTGCTCATCTTGAGAAGCGTATCAAAGCCGAAGAGCCTCGTGCATTAAAAGCCAAAGAACAAAATGAAAGCCTTCTCTATGACCTCGAGTCTATGAAAAAAGACGCTCAAAGGCTACAGGCCAAGATGGTTGAGATGGGCATTGAGCCAGGACAAGAGGAGGATCTTTTCAAGCAAGAGACAGCCTTGCAGCAAACGATTAGAAACCTACGTCAGGAATCTGATCAATTGAAGAGAAAGGTCGCCAATATTGACTTCAACTACGCTGATCCAGTGCCTAACTTTAATCGTTCCAAGGTGAAAGGTCTTGTAGCGCAACTCTTTACACTTGATCAAGAATATCTTGAGGCTGGCACCGCCCTCGAGATATGTGCTGGTGGCCGTCTTTACAATGTCGTCGTTGATAATGAAGTTACAGGCACCCAACTTCTTCACAACGGAAAACTTCGCAAGCGTGTCACTATCATTCCCCTCAACAAGATTGCCCCTTTCAAAGCTTCCGCGCAAGCCATTGCCACCGCCCAGAAAATCGCACCTGGCAAGGTTGATCTTGCCCTTACTCTAGTTGGCTACGATGAAGAAGTGTCTGCTGCTATGGAATTTGTGTTCGGAAACACTCTTATCTGCGCAGATGCTGAGACTGCCAAGAAGACCACCTTCGATCCTAATGTTCGCATGCGTAGTATTACCTTCCAGGGCGACTCTTATGACCCATCGGGTACTCTTTCTGGTGGTAGTGCTCCCAATTCTAGTGGTGTGCTCCTCACACTACAAAAACTCAACAGCCTCATGCGGAATTTGCGCCAGACTGAGGCTACTTTAAAGGCTTTACAAATCAAGATTGGCACTGAGAAGTCTAAGCTGGATAAGGCACGGAGAATTAAGCAGGAGTTGGATCTCAAGTCTCATGCGATAAAGCTTGCTGAAGAGCAGATCAGTGGTAACTCTTCATCTTCAATCATTCATGAGGTCGAAAACATGAAACAGACTATTCAACAACTCATCACGGATATCGCCGATGCACAGAAGCGCCATGCTGAAGCTAGCGCCGATGTCAAGCGTATCGACAAGGATATGAAGGATTTCGACAACAACAAAGATGGCAAGCTAATTGAGCTACAAAAGTCTTTGGATAAATTGCATGCAAACTTAACAAAGAATACCTCTGGTGTCAAGTCTATCCAAAAGGAGCTTCAGGGTGCTCAGCTAGATTCAGAACAGGCCGGAGTTGATCTTTTAAATACACGCGAGCAACTGCAGGAAGTTGAGCTTGCTATCGAAGCTCAACAAAAAGAGATTGAAAATCTGATCAAGCAACAAGCTCAGATCCAGAACGAGTATGCTTCGATCCAGGCGCGCCTAGATGATGAGAGGGCCAAGCTTCATGTGTTCAACGATGAACTGCGGGCATTGGAAGAGGCTATGCGGACCAAGAACGCTCGTATCACCGAAGAATCCCTGGAGATACAGACGCTTGGTCACCAGACCGAAAAGTCGCACAAGGAGCGCGAAGATGCTTGTCTTGCTGTTACCCATATGGAAGAGCAGCACGAGTGGATTGCTGACGAAATGAATCTTTTTGGTCGTCAAGGAACCCCCTACGACTACAAGAGTCAAAACATCCGCGAGTGTCGGTCTACGCTTAATAACCTCACGGAGCGGTTCCAGGGCATGAAGAAGAAAATTAACCCGAAGGTCATGAACATGATTGACAATGTAGAGAGGAAGGAAGCAGCACTGAAACAAATGATGAAGACTGTCATTCGTGATAAGCGCAAAATTGAGGAGACGATTGTGTCACTGGATGACTATAAGACAAAAGCGCTAGAGAAGACATGGAAAAAAGTCAATGCCGACTTTGGCCAAATCTTCTCAGAGTTGTTGCCCGGTGGAAGTTTTGCCAAGCTAGACCCACCTGAAGGCAAGACGATCGGTGATGGCCTTGAGGTGAAGGTTTGCCTGGGCAAGGTGTGGAAGCAAAGCTTAACCGAGCTGAGTGGTGGCCAGCGGTAAGTCATCTAAACTGCATGATGGTGGCCCAAAAAGAATATTTTACTAACTTAGTATATAGCTCTCTCGTTGCTCTATCACTAATCATGGCACTATTACAGTTCAAGCCAGCACCTATGTACATTCTTGATGAGGTTGATGCCGCGCTAGATCTTTCACACACCCAGAACATCGGCCGTTTGATCAAGACTAGGTTCAAAGGCTCTCAGTTTATCGTTGTCTCTCTCAAGGACGGCATGTTCCAGAACGCTAACCGCATCTTCCGCACACGCTTCAGCGAAGGCACCAGTATGGTGCAGGCTCTAACACCAGCAGACTTGAAATAAATAAATTCAATACTATCGCTGTGTTGTCTTTGTACACTATTCGAATATCTATGTCTTTTGTTTATTTTCTTTTATTTTTGGATGCCTTTATTGGCGGGAAGCTATATTTTGTCTCATCAAATCTGGAGAGGTTCGGCATATTGGGAATTGGTATTTACATTTAGGTCTTTCAATATTTGGGCATCTTATTATACTAAGACGGGTTGGGTTTTCTTATGTTACATCTCTTGTTATGTTACTGATTATGTCTATCTTGGGACGCGCCTCATATATATCTGGTAATGTGTAACTATAGTATAGTCATCATGTTTGAGCTATAAAATGCAGTCTATATGCACCGATAAAAAGATTTGCACGATTTGCTCATGATCTATTCAGTAACGACGCCCATGCCGACTTCAAGAAACGACTCGGGGATTTTCGAGGCCTCTCCAGATGGTTGAGGGACTAACTGCAAAGCACCGTCGGCGTATGGGGATACATCATAAGACCAATCAGAGCTAAACAAAATGTCGCCCTGGTTAAAGTTCATCTTTGTGATGCCCACACCAGATTTTGGTAGTGATTTGGTGACTATTAAATTTTCCATGTTAGCAAACTACTGCGCCTTTAGAAAGTCAAAGACATGAGTGCGCAGCTAACTTACTAGTGATGTTAGGGCGGCGGATAATCCAATCTTTGGAGTCTTCTTCTAGTTTCTCGGGCAGCATGCATAGAGAACGCACTTCGCGCGTGCCCGTCTCCCCGTCGAGGCAACGATCAACGCGCACAAGGCCAAGTTTTCCCTTGATACCAAGATAAGTTGCAATTTCTTCGGGTAGTTCACGGCCCATATTCAGCAAACGCACAGTCTGAGAGCCCATACGGACCGGCTCATACTTGTAGCCAATGCCGTCAATTTCATCCTGGGTAGGGAACTCAATGGGCAGAAGGGCTTCTTTGTCGGGCTGTCCGGCGAGGCCTTTGTAAATCTTGGCCAGCATCAGAGCTAAGAGACCCTGCCAGCCGCGCTCAACCCAAGGGAAGGAGATGATGAGGAAAGCCTCGTTAGGGGCCTTGTCCAGCGAGCCGCGAGTCTTAATGATATCAGGAACCCAGATCTCGATGCCAAGGCGGCCCAGATTGGGGCAGGTTGAGGGGAGTAAGATGTCCCATTCGGAGGCACCGGGGGCCTGCTCGACAAAGGCGTACAACGCATCGTATTGCATACCCCGACGCACAATCTTGGACTTTGCCAGCTCGATGCCACGGCAGGGGATCACGGGATATGCGCAAAGACGGGCAATTTTGGCAACGGCCAAAGAAGAAGTTTTTTGGGGAGCACTAGTAGCATTGAGAGAACGGACGGGCGCGTTGCCAGCACGCGATGTGCGGACGGAAAGCAGTGTGTGGGTTTGGACTAGGGCCTCGCTGAACTTGAGCGGCAACGGTGGCAGGACGACGATTAAAGGCACGAGAAAACCGCAAAGTGTGATGAAGAGGAGAACGTAGGTAGAGATTTCGATTTCTTTGAGGTTGTCCCAGGTATAGACGGACAGGTCGATGTTGCGTTGAAGATAGCGGTCAATGCGAAAGGCATCAACGTAGTTGATGAAGCTACTCATAATGACGGCCGACGATGAATTCACAATGGATGATAGATATATAATATACAGAAAAACAGGACTAAATTATCATTAAGAGGCGGGAGTGGAAAAAAGTTTTTGGGCGCCAGGCCACAGCGTAATTAAGAAGAAGAGAACGAGAGAATAAGCAAAAATGATGCTTGAACTGATAATGACAATAGGCAGATTGTAGCTTCAAAAGCTCGGCTTTACAGAAAGAGAGAAAAAGACAAAAGGAACTTTCTGAAAGATCTGGTCAGCAAGAAAGAAAAGGCACAGAAAACTATATAACTACAGACTATCTAGACGGCTAAAACCCCTTGCTCACCTTCTTCCCAGCACGGCGCGTCTGTTTCGTGAAACAGTGAAACGGTGCACTTTTGCTGTAAGCGGCTTCTTCCCCTAGTCAAAGACTACATCTCGAAACATCGTCGTCTAACAAAGTGGAGTCGGCCGGCCTGTAAGGCCCCGTATTCAATGATTTCTTAGGCGAACCCCTACTTTTTATAGTCACGTGTACGAAACCCAAGGCCATAACCCTCTGTGCTGTGAAACCCTATTAGCATATCGGTAAGTTCCATCCATGGCCCTAGTATAGCTATCACATGCTAATAAAAAAACCAATTATAGTAATACATAGAAAAGAATTAGAACAGCATTGAATATATGTACAGAAATACTATGCAACCGTAAATGTGGTTTTAAGAGATGAGTATGCGCCGGCTAACCTAATGTATAATGTTGATTCTATTGACATGGCTCAACACACTCATTATATAGGCTTATGTTACTTTATTCTGCTACATTGGTACTGCTTGGCTTTTTTGATAGTAGTCTCATGGCGTGTCTGGTAGTCAATCGTAATAATAATAATGATAATGATAATTTTAATTTGTGCCTATCTCTGCTGCTGTAGGGCTTATTCAGATTATCTGTTTGTGTTTTTATGCATTTATGGGCCTGAAGGAAAACTCTTGCTAGACGGTACTAGAAACTAAAAACTCACACTCGCTTTGTCTACCCTTTTCGTTGCTGGTAGAAAACGTAAACGTCATGTACTCCCTACATATACTTCTTCTTCTTCTTTTTGTCCCAAGCACAACGCAGGTAGGAGACAGAACCGTTGCGATGAGGGTCTGATGCGGCTGGCTAGATGTATACATCATAGACTCTGATTTTGATACTATCCTGGCAAAAAGAGAGGGGGGCCGACTAGATGTTACAGTCTAACAGGCTGACCAGACCGTGGATCTGGATGAATATACATATCTTGTACAATGTATATGCATGCATCGTGAAAACGAAAATTTACTTCAAAATCCGACGTTTAGGGAGCTCAGCCTATAGAAACAGAACCCTGAGCCGTCAAGGCTGTCATCGTGTAGGTGTTAGACCAGTACCATAAAAAAATAACAAAGGTTTCGGTCTTCGAGGTCGCATTAGGCTGTGATATACCAACCTAGAAATGTAGCGCTGGCACATTGTTGAGCGCTGATATGGCATGATTATACCACTATTCGTTTTTCATTCGCCCATCTTGCTATGTTGCCATGTGTTGATGCGGTATCATTTATTGTGGAGAGGACCTATATATATAGAGGAATGGCTACGTATCTCACAAGAAAAGAATAGTAGGATCAGACACTCTTTGTGCCTATATCTAGAGTGGAGTGAGAATGTAATTGAGTGGTATATACCAATAGTAGTAGTAATGGGAACATATGAAGTAGTACTTGGTAATCAAATTTTCGCCTGTGGACTCAACCTCATGGAGACACTACTGATCATGATATGCCCGTTCCTCTTTGCTTGTCGATCTAGCCAACTTTATGCATGACTTGCATCCTACAGCCAACAATTATAGGCTTGGCTTTGTTGACCGGCTGCTGGGAAGTGGACATTAGAGCTACAATGCAGCAGAATCCTGCGGTGAACGGACGGTCCTGCTGTTGTATTTAGCTCAAAAGAGAACAACAGGACATGACATTGCTATATGAATAATGGGAAATAAATGGTAGTTGTTAGTTGGCAACAGCATGAGGAGTTAATATTGTCATGCAAAGGAAGCTGTCCTTGCTGTTTTTTTTTAGTTCCTAGCTTATAAATTATGCTAAGCTGTTGGCAGATGGTTAGAGACTACTATTGGTAATACTTGCTAAGACGATACAATCGCGTAATGAGTTGGAAAAAAGCCAAGACAATAGTTTGTGATATCTGGCCTGACTCGGGAAGCTAGAATCCCCCGAAGATTCCGCTATCTTCTCAGACGACAGCGTTGTGTTATTTTATTGAAAAAGAGCCTGGTTTAGGCCTAATACTAGTACTACATACTAGTACGTACTACGTAGTTGCAAAGGCCACCAATGATCAACTCATCCACATGCCCTATACAATAGACCGTCACAAAAGAATCAGAATTCTTGCTAGTGAGCAGCGCGGGTGCTTCATATTCAGCCTAATGGACTACAAGATGGAGCTGCTTTTGTCACAAAGAAAAGAACCGGCTTTCGGCAAACGATGAGTAGGAGTACTAAAAGTCAGTGCCATGCTTGGCGATATTATGGGTCTATTTTGTTTGTTTCATGGCTGTATTTGGCATTGTTTGCGACTCTGGAAGTTAAAATAGACGCTGATCAAGGTAGAAATGGAGCTGGTAGAAAGTGCCGGGGAGATTAAGGACACGACAGCCTGGTCCTGTGCAACCTAAGGCTTATTACAATGTGTCGGGGTAGTATATAGCGCCGTAATACTCTCTGTAATCTGAGAATGGTTGCTGGTATCGTCATCAAGGGGGCTTATCGGCATATAATGGCAATGACCTGTCTTATTGTGTTTATATATTAGAACATGGATCATACCATGACAATTTCCATCCGTTACTTACCGTTACATTAGTATTAGTGCTAATAGTATTAGTACCTGAATAGATGAAGAAATCGTGTAAAGGTCGCCCGCCTGGCCTTTCTTTGACCCTGCCTTGTGTTATATTTCGAAGGTTACTTGCGCACTGTTTGCCAGCTCACAATGCATATTTATACACCAGAAAGACTAGGCTTGGTGGGTCTGATCCGGGAATTGTACATATTTAACTAACGTTGTACAACAGGCTCCGATGGAGGGGATAAGCTGCCGGCGGACTTGAGAATCTTACATTAGAGGAGCGGAAGAATTGACCGGCCTGGCTATAGCGATTCAATCCATTGTTTTTCTTTCCTGCTTTGTCCGTAGTTCAGACTAGTTGTAGGCTAGGATTGACAAGCAAATCCCTGAAAACATCTACTAAGACGTGAAATAGGCTGGCCTCAACAGGGAATTTCCATGGTACGTACCCCTTAGAAAGTTGAGGATGCTGAAGTTGAGCTTGCTTTAGTCTGAAATCGTAAATCGAGTCTATTTCTATGCCTCAGCTAGAAATTTTGGTACATCTTTGGCTGTTATGCAGATGCGGCAATGACTTCTGTTCTATTTCTTTCTTGGTGCTGACCTTTCTCTAGTTCATGACGGGTGCCATTGGACGCCAACCGCCATAGTCCGAACACAGGAAGGATAAAGTCATCGGTAGTAGAGGTAAGACAGGCTCAACACCCCATTTGAAACACGATATACACTATCATCATCACTAGGCAGCCCTTGGAGCAGCAAGAAAATGAAAGTGAGGCTGCTCCTATAGAGATTGATCTTTCACTCAGACACGTCTCTGGCCGATCAGCTCCAAGCCCATGCATGCGTGCTTTTGAAGCTGCATCTGCTCGCCATAGTTAACATTTGATCGAGTAGCGAGTTAAAAAGCTGAATCTGCTTTGGGATTGGGACATAGAACGATCTCACATCGACAATCTCGCCATCTAGAGTGAGGCTGTCCTGGCCAACATACATCAGATATCAGATTTCGGCTCAAGGACTGGTTAAGCGCCGATAGTAAGTAGCATTGCTAACTTTTGACTTAGACATTACGAGTGGCTGCAATGCGGCGGTGTAAATAAGATACAGGTACTCCCCTAAAAACAGTAAGAAACCTGCATATGGCCTTATCTTTACCATTTTCATATGGGTATTAGAGCTGTCCTTGTAGCCTTGGCTAATATTGTGACCAACGGTCTCCGAGATTATGGAACTCATGTGCTCGTAGGGTTCTGTCCATTGAGCCAGGCGATGCACCTTATGACATACATCTCTCAGCTGTATTTGTTTTTCTTAGAACTCAAATTGCCTAATGCGGACCTTGAGCCGTGCAAAGGCTGTATGATATGTGAATAATCACCATCAATCACAGAATATCCCGCCCGCTCTGGTGTTGCTGTGCCTGTATTGTATTGTAGCGTATTGTATTATACGTAGTCAACGCCTACTGGAATCACGGAGATCATATGACGCCGGATTGGCTACCGGACAGATATCATGGCTACCTGTAAGCCAGCTGTGTCTGAATAAGACTGCTTGCTAATTTAATCGATTACATAGCTTGCTGTTCTTGTTATGCGTGGTTTTGGTTAGCCAAGAAGCTATACTTTCGCTAGCCTGTCTACTAATGTAAGAACTTACATTCACCTTTATCGCCGCTTTCGACGCTTTAAATCTGGTGCCGTTTTAGCCCCAAGCTTCTTTTTCGTTCGTTCCTTTTTGCTAGTTTAGGTAAAAAAGCACTTCTAGGCTCTGCAACTCACTATTGTGATACAATGCTAGCTGTTATTTCTGTTTGTAGCAAGCTGTCAATTTACTGCAGTATTCTTCTTTCTTTGCCACTGCAATTCCTACGTTTTTGATCTTATTCTTCAAAAATCACTAATGATCGTCATTCGAACTTTATCAACTGAGACTTTTTAACTATTTACAATACAATATCAACTGAGACTCTCGCTCGTCAATTCTGGGAGCTCAGGTGTCCTGAAAAAGACCACAGCCGAGCTAGTCAAAGTATCGATCCGCATGCTGCTGCATACCTTCACCTCATCATTTGCTCTCGAAGGATCTCATCAAGTAGCCTGTCAGATAGCTCGCCAACCAGCCATACTACACCTAGAACCTCATCTAAATTAGATAGAGTAGTACGGATGAGCTCAGGCCTGCATCTTTATCGCATCGCATCGCATCTTCCCCACCCACCTACCCCTTGAACCTTTCTTGCCTTGAGGAGGTTCCAAATCCTACCAAGTTGATAGCCTAAATGGTTGGCAACACTACTACCAACTACTAATTAAATACCACCAGCTAAGCGTCTTTTTGGATCAAACTACAGAGTCATTACTCTTGACAAAAGTGAAAAAAAAAATCAAGAGACTCCCCTCTCCCACTCGCACCTACTATATGCTACCTTGTTATGGACCGGCGAAATCAATGATTAGCTTCCCGCTCTTTCCCTGCGACACAATTTTTTTTTTTTTTTTGATCAATAATCTTATTTAGTTTCTGGAACTATGAAGAAGGTAGAGTCATCTTGAGTTACAAAGTGACCGCACAGGCGATTTGTTTAGCGCTACCCTCCCTGCAACTTATGAATACAGTGCTCCCAAAACGGAACAAACGCTCGATTTCTTGGCATGGACTGTGAGAAAGTGATTTGTATAGTCTTTGCATGCTACGCTATTGTGACTAGAATGAGCAATAGGACGTTCATGTGCTCATAATAAATGATTAAGAATCCCAACTTTGTCCTATTCTAATGTTTGATAGGAAAGAAAAAATATCTGGCTCGGCTTGCGCTAAGTTGAGATAACTTTTGAGTCTAGGGTTAAAATACCGAGAAGTTCGGGTTAGCCACTATTTGTCGCGCGGGAGGCATTTTTTCGCAGGCTGTGTTGAAGCAGGAACAGGAATAGGAACAGCCTCGTCATCGCCTCTTTTGATGGGTCTACATTCAAACTTGGCCTTTTCTCTTTTCCTTCTGCATGTGATATTTTCACCATTATAATGATATAAGGTATGGTTTTTGGAACGTGTTGCCCTCAAAAAAATCCACTATCGTAGAAAAAGGCTTATCATGTATATGTAACCTTTAATGAAAGCTTGAAGGGCAAAAAGAAAAAATGTCTTGCGGAACGTCTTCTAGCGCCCTGCGAATTTCTAGCTAGTACATAGCAGTTTGTTCTTGGCTTTAGGCTAGGGACTACTAAAAAAGGCTGCCTCAGGTGCCGCGACGATTTACCCCCTCCTGAAGGCTAGCGTACAATATTCTAAGCCAGGTTGCTGTGGGAATAACTTACTACACTCAAAGATAACAAGGCTTATTTTGTAGTTTTTGACTTTGGCTTCGTTATTTTTATTATAATTTTATCTATTTATAAATGCTATGATTATGTATAGCAGGGAATTCAATGGGCTATCACATATATATAGCTAGTTTATCCATAGTTTTGTGCACAGGCAGCCTATAAGCGCTATCAGAGTTTGTCACTTCTGTGATGGCTTTGATTTGGTCCTTGACGATCAAGGAAAAACGAAAAAAGAAACTAGAAGAACAACACACAATGCTTAGGTAAGGGCCTCCGGCCGCCTTTAAATAGTTAAGTTAGCTCTGCTATTTCCAGACTAGATGCGTATTCGGAAGATGCTTCTTCTTATAGGTCGGTCATGTTGGTATGTAGCTTGTTATACTCTATGCTACTTAGCAAGCTATATTGGTATACATTAGATATAGGTAAGGATAGGGAGGAACAAGAGAACACCGAGTCTTTGCTCTCTAACAGTTCGACAGAAATAATGAATGGTTACTTCGTAATAACTTTGTGTAAGTTATTAGTATTATAAATCCCGGGATTCTCTCTTTTTTACAAGGACAAAGAAAGCCACTTGGACATTGTTCTTGCGTTCACTGCCACAATTATGTTTGTGCAAAGATAGACACGATATATGAGAAAAGTGAGTATGTGCACACCTTGTCTTGACTTAGTTGACATCAGGTTCATGACAGACATATAGGCAGTGAATGATTGATATTCCACGGCGGAGATGTATTGCCTGCCGTCGACTTTGGACCTTTGGACCTGGCTGGCCCTGTAGTTAGAAACAACAACACACAAACTTTCTCCATTAACAGCAAGCCGGGCTGGCCTAGCAAGCAACCCGACAGATATAGATAGAAGCTCGAGCCAGGTGTAGATAAGAGAGCTGAGCACGCAGACCTAGGCTGTACAGAAGGATATATAACACATACAACAACTTAAGCACAACAACTAGCATATATTTGCTCATGAGCTTGCTTTAGAACCTCGACGAAAACACGACGTAACTGCTAACGATGCCGCAACAAACAAGCAACCACATCACCACCTGAATAGCTACGGCAGCGTTACTGGATGATGCTATGACGGTATGATGTTTACGTACACTGAGTATACGTGCTGCGCTTCAGCTGAAAGTGCGCCTTGTCTGCGTGCGTTGACCGTCTGTTACTGGTTTTGCTTTGATAGTCAGCGCCCTGAAGTGACGACCGAACACAATATCTAGTGCTACACTCTTGCTACGTTTCAAATAGGAAAACACTTGATATTAGCAGTAGTAGTAACGAGTATGAAGACAATTAATATAGAGAAGCCGATTTGTATCTGTATCCCTACAAGCTGGCTGATGATTGTAAGTCGCTAATGGCCCACACAGACAGGGCCACGCAACACTGAGTTGCGTTTTTCTCCCGGTATGATGACGGCGACGAAGCTATCAGGGAATCACTAGAGCGAGACATTGACCTGCAAATAAGATGATAGCGGGGGGGGAAGAAGAAGAAGATAAAGAAAAAGGGTGACACTCAACTGAAAAGCAAGTGTGTATTAAGTAAGCGGGTCAAGTGCGTTTACCACGTAGGCACATGTATGTTTACGTAGACTGAGGCAGATATAACGGTGGTAGGATGCAGAGCATTTATAAGTGCCATATAGTTCTATTACTTACAGATGCACCTGATGCATCGGTTGGGCAAAACAGAGACACTCACCCAAACATCTGTACATCCTGTTCAGTGCTATTATCCAGAGTGCTCTATAAAGAAAGGAGCGTCAGCAGCGACAAGATCGTGAGACTGCAGACCTGGCGTGCTATCATCAGAGACAGACAAGGTAGGTTAGAAAACAGTGCTTGATCATTATTAGTATGATCAAATATTTGTTATGGGGTTAAAACTGTTACTCAAGGTGTCATTTTGCGCACAATAGAGGGAGATGTTGATATTCGCAATTGCTACTTCACCACTGGTGGTGGTTATGGCAAAGGCTCCAGGTGTTGCGGCTGCGTTTGTCGTGCTTGTCGTTTTTGCTTAGCATATAGCAAATAACAGCCGCCAAAATATAGCTGACGAAGTTACCTAATATCCTAGCCATTCACTCATCTGCCCGGTACTAAAGATACTCCCTCGTTCTTTGCACCGCGCCAGGATTGGCACCACACAAATTGCTGATTGGCTGTGTCGTCACACAGCTGACGCGTATGCACTCTCCTTCCTTGTATTGACAGTGGCCATCGTCTCCATGATGGCATCCTCTCTGGCCCCCCCCCCCCCCNCCCCCCCCAGTCTCATTTCCTCTTATCCCCCTGGCCTGACCCGAAACAGCAACGGAATGGCTCTTTCGGCCTGCGCCATCAGTGGGTTTCTAGTGCTGTTTTGGCGCTGTCTAGTGGGAGCAAGATAGTGACTGAGAGCTGCAAAACCCGCCAAATATTGCGTTGCCACACACCCTTGATGTTCGCATCTGCTGCTGACTTTTTTGCATACTCCTAGGCTGGCTACAGACACACCTCGATGGGCCGCGAAAGCAGTTCCCGCACCAGAAGACTACGCAAGACGCAGGACGACGCAACTTACTCTATCTGCGGTCACTGACCTAACACCACACGCTCAACTATGCTGCTAGAGCGTAATCAGGCATATATCGACTAGCAAGAAGTGACACTTGCATCCCTACAGGCAAACATCCATAAGTGAGTAGATGAATAGCACCACTTAGCACCGCTGTTGCCGTTTCTATTCTGTAACTACCCTTATAGTCAAAATCATCGCCTCCTCTAAGCTTAGCTCTCACTTTCTATTTTATTCCCATTTCTTCATTGCTCTAATTCAATTTTTCGCTTTATCGTCTTCTCCTCTGCGACTCCAAGTGTATATACATATTCTGTTTATCCTCATCCTAATATATCAGACTCTTGTTGTTTATCGTCGCACGCACATCTAATTTGACTTTTTGCCGCCATCGACAACATCGCCTTCCACTCTATCGACCACCCCCCCCCCCCCCATTCTTTCTTTGTCTCTCGCTATTCATTACTACTCATAATATCGCCGTGACCCGACGACTCTCGATCTTCATATACATCTCCATATCGCTTTTCGACGCCTTGCATTCGTCCCAAGACTTCAAACATCGTCTATCTAAACAATCCGATAACTTCGATATATACAAATAAGCGCCACTTCGACAAAGATTACGCTGACCTAATACCTCCTACCTTGGCCATTTTGTCTGCCCGGACCACCTCCAGAGAGCTCGTCCTCTATTGCGAATCCGTGACCCGCATTCAGCATATCAAGTCTTTGGCTTCTGTTCGCTGCATGGTAGCCACTTCGGCCCTGACCTGCCGTTTCTTCTATAATCTTCTTAATCTCAATCACAACCACGCACTTCCATCATGAGTGCCCTTCAAAACCAGCGCCAAGGCGCTGAAAATTCTGTTTTTGGCGAGGAATGGGCTAGAGACCTGAGAGTGAAGTTCGAATCGCTGCTCAAGGAAAAGCGCATGAATGACTTTCGTACTGCCCAGCGCCAAGGCTCGCCCATGGTCCACGACTCTTCAGACTCTAGCGCCGTGTCGCCATTCATGTCCGCTACTGTATCGCCTATGCCCATGGCCGCCAACCCGCCTAACACTCTTCCCAACTACGCTGCTGCTCGCTACATGCCAAAGATTCCAATGCCACCCAACGCGGAAGATCGCGACTCGCAAGTATTCCGCAGCATGATGATTAGCCTGGCTCTCACACCTACAAAATACGAGAACCCTGGTCTGCTCGATGAGGCCCTCCAGACTATTCCTCTGGATCGAATCTACTCCGAAGCTGAGGAGGAGTCACAGCTCATGAGAGCTCAGTCCGAGTCTCTCGGCCTTCCCCGCCCAGAATGGGGCTACCAAGACTGCGTTATCCGCGCTCTTCTCAGGTAAGTAAGCACATTTTGGTTACATATATGATCTCGTGCGTTAAGATCTAACCGGTTTTTCTCTTTTCTTTGTGCAGATGGTTCAAGCGTTCGTTCTTTAGCTGGGTCAACAACCCACCATGCCCTGTCTGCCACACTCCTACTGTTCCCCAAGGAATGACACAACCTACTGCCGAGGAGACCGCTTGCGGTGCCTTGAGAGTAGAGCTTTATCAGTGCTCCAACGGTAGTTGCGGTGCTTACGAGCGTTTCCCTCGCTACGGTGACGTTTGGCGTTTGCTACAAACCCGCAGAGGTCGTGTCGGCGAGTGGGCTAACTGCTTCGGCATGCTGTGCCGCGCTGTTGGCGGTCGTGTCCGCTGGGTCTGGAACGCTGAGGACTACGTCTGGACTGAGGTATACTCCGAGCACCAGAACCGCTGGGTGCACGTCGACCCTGTCGAAGAGATCTGGGACAGACCCACTATATACTCTGAAGGTTGGAACAAGAAGATGTCCTACTGTGTGGCCTTTTCTATTGATGGTGCCACTGATGTCACCCGAAGATATGTCCGCAAAAGCGAGTCTGCCACTGAGCGGGTACGCTGCCCCGAGGAGGTCATGATGTACATCATGCAGGAGATCAAGAACCTTCGCCGCCAAAATATGGGCAAAGAGGAGAGAGTGCGCCTGCAAAAGGAGGACTTTGCCGAGGATCAGGAGCTTCGTGGTTACGTGGTTGCCTCTATCGCTATGGCTGTCACTAACATTATGCCTGGCTCGAGCTCAGCTGTCCAGAACGCGAGACCCAATGAAGACGTCAAGGTTCCTGCTGAAGAGCTTGCACGACAACAACAGATCAACCAGGCCAACTGGTTGGCAGCGCAAAATGGCGGCTATCGCCCTGGCGGCTTTCCTCATCAGCAAGGCCCTCGCCGGCAATGATCATGTTTCTTCTTGCCTCTTTACCATCTTTACATATCATCTTCATCATCTATTGGCATACCGCTCGACGAGCATTCCGAGTTTACGACTGCAGAACTTTTTCTTTTACAACACCTTCATCCTTAACTTATTATCATAATTAACTACCACTCGATGACGATGGCCGAGCCACATTTAGTCACTAAGGCTATCGCTGATCATTGATCTCGATGACACCAACTTAACACGGCATCAATGCTGTTACTCATTCTATTAACTTCTTTCGATACGACTGCAATTTGATCCACGATCTCTTATTTGTCTTCCTTTATATTTTGTGTCCATCCGCCGTCCTGGAGTACGCACCTATTGCACATATAACATAAGCTCACCCTCTCTTCTACCAATTGTCATATTCTTTGACGAACTTATCTGTTTTTCATTCGACTAGCTCGGATCCTTTCTGTTTTATATATTTTCTTTTGTCTATCTCTCACTACATTATACATAACGCCAAGCACCGAAGAAGGCCGGTCCACAGCTCCTTGAAAAACGACTCTGGCGGTACATACATCACATCATCTTCCACAGTTATCTATTGTTCTCCGGTTGCAGAGCACCAAACACATTCTCTCGCTTTTATTATCGCCGATAACAACTAGAAACGTCGTTATTAGTTCGCTCTCATTTTACTCGAAACTATTTTCTTTTTTTTCGTAACACTTTCTTTTACATTTTTCATGTTCCATATGCCTGGATCGATGGATTATATAATCCGCAAACACTTTCAACTACAAAAGTCAATGCATCTTTTTGTCATTGCTCAGTAACTGGCCGCGCTTCTTCGAATTGGAATATATGAAGACATTGAAAGCGTCTTCCTGGCCTTCTACTGCTGCTCCCTTCATTATATTTTTACGCAAGCATATCTTCTCTCTTCTTCATTCGACATCCATCACTAGGATATGGAATGGGGCAGTTTTCTATAAGAGCACCCTTTTGCCACTTTTAGGCACTTGCTTCTTTGCGACCTCTTTATTCCTTCGTCAAAACCTTTTTTTTCTCCTTTTTTATATCTTGGTGGGAAAGTGGCAGAGAAAGGAAATACCTTTGCCTATCCTAGCGTTTTGATTTTCTGTGCTCGTCTTTTCTTTATATCTTTCTTTTTCTTGTGTTTATTACTCACCTTTTTTGTTCCCTACGATTTTACCATTCTTGTTCTTTTTGCCTGCACACACTCACATGGTTTCTTGTTTTCTTTTTATGCATTTCTTGTATCTGGGATGGCATATGTTGCTTTGTTTTATCTTGTTCTGGGTTATCTCTTTCTATCTTACAGCAGAGAATGAGAAAAAGGTCTCTTCATCTGTTTCGTGTGTTTTTATTAGCTTTTCATCTTATTTTCCCTGCATAGCGATCAACAAAGCACATTTGTTGTGTATTTCTGCTCCCACGTTCTGCTATATAACGGCGGGATCAATTGAACGATTTTTTAAAGTCTAAAGCCCTTTCTTCTCATAAGAGTGTTCATAAATTGTGAACTTTTCCCAGTTACGCATGTATTCATATGTTAGTTCTATTTCTTAGGATCCTGATCTGGAGACCGACATTGTTAAGTTAGCAGTATATAATTAGGTCGTATTCGTACTGTGCGTATTGCAACTATGGGCACTGCATATTGTGCGTATTTCACCATTATAAACACAGTGCATAGAGTCGCCGGGGAGGGGGGGGGCATAAGCCATATTGGTCTTATTTTTTGCATATGTCGATATCATGATACTTCTTTTTGAATACCCTCTAACCGCATTTTGTTCAGACTTTTGGCTATTTAAAATGGGATATCGACAAGTATCTAAGAACTAGTTATTTTGTTATATAGTTGAGCTGAGTATCCGTCAGTGGCAACCGTCCTTTGTTAGATGCTGACTTATTGTTGGTAACATTTATAACCTATAATTTGAGCCAAAATCATTGTCTCTTTTGATAAAAGGACTTACTACTTAACGCATGGATGATGTACAATATTCCCGAGGGCAATCTTCACCAACTGAAGTCATTGCCTGCCCTTCAATGCCAGATTATGCTAATAGTCCGGCTTGTATTGAAGAAGAGAGCCTCGGAATTCCGGATCTATCGCCGACATCCGAGGAATCAGCGCCGTTGCTGATCGACTCAAATCAAGCTCTTGATTTAGACCTTCTATCTCATCTGTCTCAGCCCTCATTAGAGCCCTCATCTCTAGACTTTGCGGCTCTCGCCCGACGCCTCTGCATCTCGCATTTTCTCTCTGCTTGGAATTCGCGTACATTCGAGTTTGGCGCCGTCCTGTTCCTAGCCGCAGCGTATCCCGGTACGCTCCAGCCTCTCTCGCTCTACGCACTTGCACGTAATCTCACTGCGTTCCTTCTTTCTCCTACTCTCGGTGCTCTTGTTGACTCGGGTAACCGCCTGGCTGTAGTCTGTCTTTCCATTATCAGTCAACGTTTAGCCGTTGCCCTGTCCTGTGCGTTGTTATACGTAGTCTACATTCTCAAGCCTGCTGAAGACGGTCTACAGGACGAGTTAGTACGTGATGTCAAGCAGTTCTGGCATGGCCAACTATCTGGCCTGTCTTTTACGCACCAGTCAAGGGGAGAGGTGTCGACGCAGAGACTTCGCACAGCTTGCTTCGTCATGGCGGTGTTGTTAGCGAGTGTGGAGAAGCTGGCGACTACATTGAACACAGTGGCCATAGAACGCGACTGGGTTGTTGTTTTAACAGATGGACGGGCAAACGCCCGCGCAGCATTGAATAGCCGCATGCGGCAGATAGATCTTGGATGCAAACTGTTGGCGCCTCTGGCCGTCGCTTTGCTTGACGGGAAATCGACAGCTGTGGCCATCTTAGTCACCGGTAGCATGACGCTCTTAAGCGTAAGTCCTGAGTATATATTCGTAGCGCACATATACATCCACGTACCGAGTCTCCAGCAACCCAACGTCGTATTTTCGACACATGGCTCATCTTCAGCCATCGCCGCAACATCAGCTTGGGGGCGGATACAACAGGCCACAGCGTCGGCGCTGCTTTCTTCACTGCGCAGCATCCCTCTGTACTTCCAGCACCGAGCCATGCTGCCGTCCCTAGCCCTGGCGCTGCTATACCTGACAGTTCTGTCATTCTCGGGACAAATGATTGCGTTTCTGCTAGCAGCGGGCTTTTCTCCGGCAGAGGTTAGCGGGGCGCGCGTTCTGGGCGCAGTATTCGAGTTGATGGCGACAGTTGCTGCGCCCCGGTTGGTAGCACGCATTGGCGCGGTGCGCGGTGGTATCTGGTGGTTGTGTTGGCAGACAGGCTGGCTAGGTATCAGCATGGCGTGGTTCTTTGGCCATGGTGATATAGGCATTGTGGATGGTAAGATGGTGGGTGTCTTGGGGCTAGTGGGTGGCGTCATGGTGAGTAGAGTTGGATTATGGGGATACGACTTGGTGGCGCAGATGATAATCCAAGACGTAAGTATCTTATCTCTCTCGGTTACTTCAAACAATAACATGATATATAGCTAACATGAGCTCTGCAGGAGGTCGAACCACATGAGCGCGGCTCGTTCTCGGCCGCTGAAGCTTCGATGCAGAATCTCTTTGAGCTGCTAGCTTTTGCCATGACAGCTGTGTTCTACCGGCCTGACCAATTTTACGTTCCCGCATCCATCAGCTTTGCAGCTGTAGCCTCCGCTTGTTTACTATATTCCCAATTTGTCAGGCAGCGCCGTGGACATTTGTTCCACGTGCCGGCTTGCCTCAAAACGCGAGAATCATATTGCCATGGAAGCCGTGTAGGACAAATACAGTGCTAGTGTCTATGTAGAATTTCTATAGCCTTTCTCCTTATTTTCTTACGGCTGCTTCTGCTTTAGAATTCATTTTAAAGTTTGAAATGTAAGGCTTCTTCATTTGTATAACACAACACTTGTAAAGTCTTCCATGAGTTCCAGCAAAGATATGACGAGAAAGATCTAAGACAAGGTGATCGGGTCGGACGTGCGGTCTAGACCAATATTTTCGATCTCTGTCTCGAAAGTATTGATAATATACTTTACTGATACATCGTAGTTTTATAGGGCATGTTCTTCTATATTTGTCGTATGTATTGTATCGAAGCTACAAGTCCTATTGTACAGTACTAGTGTTATACATTGGAAGCCTACGTATTAAACAAAAAGTCTTATGTAGTACAAAGTTGAAAGTATATAACCCTACATAACCCTACAGCACTATTAATTAGGTTATGACAACTCTCAATAAAGGCAACACATTTTTAAGTCAAAATCTGTTATTTTATATTACCAACAAGTGCCTTTTCGCCTGTTTTATTAGGTTTTCCTAAGGGAATTGCACCTCCGTCATACGCGCTTTGCAGCTTTTTGTCTCAACTTGTTGAGACTCAACAGCCTTTATTTTCCAAGCTCGAGGACAACCTGGAGAGAATCGTCCTTCCACCTCTCGTAGACATCTCCGTCTCCTCACAGATCGCGGCACCAACGCTGGGACTGCTTCTTGATAGGTTTAGACAGTCTAACCTGACTCAACTTCAACATCATCACGTTGACTCGAGCTTCGGTCCTATCATTATTCACACGGCTATCCTACTCGCCAGGGCTCTCTATTATCTTCGGACTGGATATATCCCTGGCGCCTCTCTTCTAGAGGCACAATTGCGGAGATGGGTGAAAAGTGTGTGGCTGACGATGTGGCTGTTTTTTTGTGCATATGAAGTATACAGTATAGGCTAAGGCCTTAACACTACGGGGGCTGCTTTGAAATGCTATGTATGGGGTCTTTGAATAGCGGAGCCCTGTTCGCAGGCCCTTTTGTCCTGTAATGGAAATCATGGGTGTCAATACATGACTTCTATGACCTATAGGTTCTATGGATGGGTTGGTGCACTATCATGTAAACGAGGTTGCCTAATGAGGATCTCAAGCCTCGAAGAGGCACAATACAAATTCAGCATAATCTTCGAAAACGAATTGAGTGATATGAGAGTGGTAGGCTTTGAACACGAGTGCTACTCTTGGCTTTTTGTTCCGGCACTTACTTCTCCAAAAACCTAACTCTTTCTTTAGCGAAGAGGTGGAAAAGTTCCTTAAAAAGAGGACTGTGCACTCGTATATGATGAACTGGAAACTTATTTTCCGCCCTTTCTATTGAATGTGGAAGACCGGAGTTTTGCAAGCACCCGCTTAGTCTTACTTTAGGTTTTATGATGCCGAGTTATATATATATATATATATATATATAAGTTATTACTTGAATATACGTTGTTGTGTTGGTACTTTACGCAACATGTGGAAAATTGACTCGGTTACGAGGCATTACTGATTAAACTGGCGTTGAGTCGAAAGGAAACGTTGCAAAGTCCGGTCGTATCTATAAGTTGCTTATTGAATATGGTTATACTAGCTTACAGGACGAGCAATTTATTAGTAGCTTACTAACGAATACAATCCATGAAAAGTTTCGGCTATGTAGTAGACAAGGGAAAAACAAGTATATGCAGATTGGGCTGATGGTAAATTTGGCATGTATAGTATGCTAGCTAAGTTTTGTCCCTACAAGATATTTTAATTTATTCTGTAGTCTACCAACCTGGCGTCGTTTGATTGCGTAGCAACGTAGGTAGACGTTAGATACACGCACACGCTTTCTGTAGTCTTAAATAGGCTTTAGTAAGCTGTTTGATTATCGCCCTGTTGGCATTTCTATCTGAGCCATCTTGAGAGGCGCCCTCATAAGGCTAGCCGCAGATAATTATTTACTGAGCGGAACAACGAGAGGGAGGTATTAGTAGTAGAAAATACCCCACGCTTAGGCCACTATAAAAGCTTTTATTATTGATCACAACTCATTGCTCATAACGAAAAACTACTTATTTACAAGATATATTATAATATAACCAACAGAAACAAATACAACACAAACAGACACAGTACAACATGGAAAGCCCCGCCGAAGCAGGATAGAGGAGGTTATAAAGAGTTAGCCCCACTGAAGCAGGATTTAGGCGAACTGGCCGAGGCCAGTACCGGTGAGCGGTGCCTCCGAAGGAGAATACCATGGTTATCCTTCAGAAGTAGGACACCTGAATCAGAGTTATGTATTAATGGTCGGGTTTGAACAAACTGTACCACGAGGAGTACCATATTTATCTCTAGGTTGGTTAGATTTTGTATAGTAGTTACTATTGCCTACTTCTTCTCATAGAAAAAAGGGATGAGGACAATATAATCTCATAGTAGTATAACAGAGTAAGTGATGGGGGTTGAAGCAGGGTTTGCTTTCATGTAATGCGGTATTTTTTTGTGGCTGCTTCTACTGTGATAAGCATTGGCACGTTGCGTTCTGTGCTGACTACTACTATGTAGAGCACGATGCAAATAAGATATACAGTGGAAAAGATAAAGTCCTTTGATCGAAGCAATGTCAATCGCTACTTTACATAGTATACCATTGGACTGGCTCGTATTACAAGGGCACAGCAAAATAAGAAAAGAGCTGACCCGTTAATTTAAGTTGATCGGCAGTCGAGGCTACCCGAACAGCAGAGATTCCGTGTTATTTTGGTGCTTGGGTCTGGATTTGGTTAGGTGAGGTCATCGACTTATGTTTGACGACAGGGACATCCATGACCTTGTACTTTGCAGCGAAAACAGCTTATAGTAAAACTGATGCTACATAGTGCCGGATCGAGAAGAGAGAGGAAACACGAGTGGCTGCATGGAACATAAAATGCCTAATATGTTTTCTTGAATAGTATGGCTAGTAAACGTTAGCTTATGGAAGCTTGATGCACCCTATTTACGCTTACACGAAGAAAGCTTCGTTCTTTTTTTTTTTCTTTTCTTGTTACTAATAGAGAAATTTAGCCCAAGACGACTTATGATAAGTATAGAGACAATGAGGGCTGACGTAAAAAGAAACCTTGGCGTCCTAGAGCTGTATCTATTTGCTAGCTTATCTCGGACGATCATTGGATTCATTCGAATGGGCTAGACCGTAGAGATCTGCTTCCCCGGGCCGTCTGGGGAGCAAAGCAAGCTCTTCAATCTGGGACTGGGATTCAACTAAGGCGCTGAGTCAATAAGTACAACCAACAGGATATGAAGAATGGTTCGTTGCAAAGGAAAATCTGGAGAAGACAACAATTGCAAACACATGGCCAACGCATTACTATGTAGATACCGAAAACGATTCATGTTGTTTGAATAGCACGAGATTATACAGTAAAATAACCAGTTTTGCTTTCGTCGACTCCTTTTTTTCTTTTGTTTTCATCTTTCGACTATGTAACGAGTGACGGACAAGAAGGAAGGGCTAGATCAAGTTTTTGTTGCCGATCGGCACGAACCAAGCACTTGAACTGCATTCTCATGTGTTCTGTTGCAACCTATCTCCCTATTCTTGCTTGGTTTGGTTGCAAACAGACAACAAACACACAAAGAAGGATTCCCGAACCTCATATCCACCACAGATATTGTTCAATAAAGCGTTAAAAGAATCTCAGGGGCTACTATGAGGGAAAAGGTGGACGAGGGAACGAGAAGACGATATGGAGAAAAGCAGCTAACATGTAGTGAACCCAATACTAAGTATTGAAGCTACGACGACAACAATGGCTGAGTCAAGTGGTGTGGGCAGAATGCAGACTTGTTGGTCAAAACGTCCCAAAGTCTGTGCTTTTCTGTATGTTTTTACTATCAGATTGAAGCTAAGATATAAAGGCCTACATAGCACATGATAGGCCTGCCAAGCCAAGACATTAAGCAAACTCCATGCCATGAACGCCGGTTGGAGTGTGTATTTGACGCCGGCCGTAGCGAATATCACATCGTATAATCAGAGGCTGTTGTTTACTCGGCGAATCAAACAGGAAGTTGCAAATAAAGCACGGATGAAGATGAATACCAAGCTCCACAAGTACTACATGCATACTTGAAGTGGAACTACCACATAGCAGACGGAGGCTTGAATGCCGTTTTCATATTTTGAATAAGTCTGCAGTTGCCGATGTTCGCGTTTTCATCCGTGCCCTCGAGTTCTCCATGTTTATTCTATTTTTATAAGTTCTTTCCATAAAGGGCTTGGCAATGACAACATGTTTTCCCTTCAACCTACGTTACTATGACAGGGAATAGCTCTACCATGAGATGTTAAAGCTTATGGCTAAACCAAAGCGAAGTTATGACACTGTATTCGACGGGTTAACAGAGGCAAAAGAAAGTAAGCACAGCAAGTGAGGTTATAATGACAGAGAAAGACCGAAGGAGAAATGCAGGCAAATAGTTGGTTCTGTTTACGCTCGTGATTTTGTCTTGATATTTTATTGCTGGCGGCATGGCACATATGTCTCTCGGGAATCAACGTCACCAGATCATGGGACATTGAGCACGCACTATGCGGAGACTTCTAGAGACATTCTTTTTCAGTATACGAAGGGAGGAAAGGCAAGCTAAGAACGGACAATAATTCATCCGGTGGCCAATACCGACCAATTAACGTGAAAATACTGAAAATGGTAATACTATCAGTACGCCAAGAAACCCGCCCATTCTTGTTGACATATTTTAGGCACAGCCTTGTCTCAACTAAGCTGGTCTCAGACGGCCGGGTTGACTGGAAGCAAGAGCGAGATGTAGACAGTACCGTAGTAGCGTCTAGAAGCGAAGCCTTTTGGGTAGGATCGTTGGCCAGAGACCAATGTAAACCGATGTTAGCCATGCTACACAGGACACTGACGTGAGGTCGATCTACTTAACGCCTATATTTAAGCAGCACAGATACATAAAATGGTACACATATATAATACAGCTATAGTACCGATTACTCTGTATGGGAGAGAACAGTCATTGAATAAAAGGCGGATAGCACATTGTCACGTTATCTTCTCGATAAAGTTGCTGACTTACATACTGATTTACGGCGATAACCCTTCTAAAATGAAGGCCTTTTTTTTCTTTTTTTCTTTTTTCTCATTCTTAAAAAAGTGCAAAAGAAAGACAAACAAAAACAATATAAAATCTGTCAATGGCGAGGTAAACTGAGAGAGACAGATCCTGGTAATGTTTTGTGACGTCGCTATATTTTTAGACCCATCAAACGAAATACGAGTCTCGCTAGACGATATATTGACGAAGCCTCGTGAGACGCTTGAGAAAGTCGAGTCTTTGGAGCTGGAGTAGAGAAACCCCCGGCTTTAGAGCGGCAGAAGCATATAATAATATTATTGTGGGTATAAAATTGCAAGAATAGTTTCCGTTGCGGCTACATGGACGGGCGTGAGTCTATACATGCAAAAGACAACCTTAGATTATTCGGAGAGACAATCTAGGCCAAACCCGGATGTTGCCATCGTTTCTCTAAACGACAACAAGACGTTATTTGATAGCCGCATTTGTTTTATTTGTTTCTGTACTAGAGATACTGTAAAGCTTCTCGGACATAATGTCTAAAGTAGTGAACAATAGGTACAACTTCTCCAAAGATCCCACCAAAGCAAGGCAAAAGGACAACAACACACGGGCCAATCTCGTATCTGCGTTGCTCTTGCTGCTGCTCTTGCACGCGATATTTCCTGCGGGCCTCTCGGTTCTAAACTAACAATAGGCAAGTTAGCTACTGAAATAAGAAAAAGAAAAGAATAAAGCTATGAAAAAGGGGGCTGTGGAATGGGAGAAGGCTGAGAGCAGACTAGGGGCCCGATGCTACACCACTGACATTACAAGCTAACTAACGAAGAAACAGCTTCACGGTCAACGCCCGGTGATCTACTATGCTCTTGCCGTGGAGTCAGAAGCCTAAGCCTGCGCCTGAGATTTTGTCTGTGCTACATTCCCGTCTAGAAATGCTAGCGGCAAGATGCTTTTCATAGCTTCGAATACAGTCAGGAAATGTGTATAAAGAGCCCAGTATCTGCCCTCTAGAATCCAGTTCGTTCTCTCTTCTCTCACCCTCATCGTCAGCAGCATCTTGTTCATTCGCTCTCACTACTCTACTATACACCTCTTAATTCTCTAATCTTCTTAATCAAACAACCTTCACCCACCTTTCAAAATGAAGTTCTCTATCCTCTCCATGGTTTCCGGCGCCCTGGCCGTCTCCCGTAAGCCCTAGCTCCTCTACCATCTCTATCTTGTGTTTAGAGTATATACCATCAAATTGATACTAACATGCTCGCAGTGTCTTACGACAACACCTACGCCGATGGCTCTCTGCCTCTGACCTCGGTCTCCTGCTCTGATGGCACTAATGGCCTGATTACCAAGGACCACACCACCATTGGCTCTCTGCCCGCTTTCCCTTACGTCGGCGGTGTGCCTGCCATCACTGGCTGGAACTCCGCGTCCTGCGGCAGCTGCTGGCAGGTAACCTACAACGGCAAGAGCCTCTACATCCTCGGCATTGATGCCGCTCCAGGTGGCTTCAACGTTGCTGAGTCTGTCATGAACGAATTGACCAACGGCCAGGCTGCTTCTCTCGGCCGTATTGACGTCGCTTCGGCCCAGGTCGCCTCCAGCTTCTGCAAGATGTAGAGCAACCCAGTGGAATCTGCGGGTGGTGATGGCGTCTAAGGCGATGAAGACGAAGGAATTGAGGCACAGCGACTTTGCTTTGCATACAAGTATGGCTTCTCATATAAGCGGCCTACAGTACCTGCTTACTATTTCCCGTTTCCGTGATGCCGCAAATTAGACCATGTTTTATGTCTGAACGGTCCTTACTGCTAGCTATTGTTTTTACCTAAACTACTGCAAATAAAATAACGGTCCATTGTTTATGGACAAGCATTAAAACACCCGGTGTCCTCATTTCATTATGTCAAGTGCATGTATTCAATATATTATCTTCTACGAGCCTGTTTCCCTTCTTTGCAGGTAACCTTCCGCCTCAAGCCTCGGCGGGCCAAATTTTGTTGGCAATCTTGCGTACCAACTTGAGTTTGTCAGCCATATCTTCGTGGGTCACCGAGTTGCCTAGATGATGGCTTGCAAAGCCACATTGCGGGCTAACTCCGATACGCTGGAGCGCCTGCTCCTTGGACTCGCCGGAGCCAAGGGCAATGAACTCGGCCGCTGAGTACACCCGCTTCTTTGTTTCCTCGACATCTTCAAGCTGCGGGAACTTGCTCGTGACGACGCCCAGTACGACATTTTTGTGGACTGGAAGATGCACCAGCGGCTCGAAGCCACCTGCTCGCTCGGTATCATACTCAAGGAAGTACGTGTCGACGTTGATATCATTGAATAGGCGCTGAGCCACGCGGTCGTAGCCTCCCTCGCTAAAGTGGCGCGAGTACGAGAAGTTGCCACGGCACAGATGAAGGCCGACGTGTAGGTCGGCTGGTCGACCGGAAAGGCAGTCATTGTATAGCTTTACGTACGAGTCGAATAGGGCGTCGGAATCTTCGCCGGCCTTCTTGAAGCCTTCTAGCATGGCCTCGGAGCAGAAGTCTGTATGTACAATAGCGTGTCAGTGAGCCTGTGAGTGTAAAGTACAAAGCGAAGTTCAAGTCACAGCTTAGTCAGAATATTAACTTACAAGCCAGGTTAGGGTCATCGATCGTGACATTGCGTACGCCTGCCTTGTAAAGAATATCAAGCTCAGTGCGATAAGCTGTAGCAATGTCGGCAAAGTACTCGGCGTCGTTGGCGTACACGTCGAGTGAATAGGCGTGACCGGGCTTATAGCGCAGATGGTACCATTCCGGAGCCGGTAAGGTAAGCTTCAGTTCGCCGGTTCGCTCCGCAGGCACAAGCTTCTTGAGAAATTCCCATTCGCGGAGATACTGCGAACCGGCATGCCTAATCTTGCCAGTACATACAAGAGACTCGCCGGGACGATGGTCGCTCTCGGCTAAGCAGAAAAAAAAGAAGTAAAAGGCGGAAAGCATTAGCACTATATGACTAAGGGGAAAGCTCGTTACTTGGAAGGATATATAGCCAAGTACGTACTGAAAGCACCGATGTCAGGAACATATGTCCGGAACACATCCCAGCTCGGCAGATCAACCTCCTCGAAACCATCTAGACCCGGGAAGAAGTTACCCCAGAACTGGTGGCGGCGGTACTCGCCATCGGAGATTCCATGATAGCCCCATTCTAGCTGCTTCTTGACGATGTCGACAATGGCAGCATCTTCAAGCGCATGCAGCTCAGCGTCATTACCAATTTCGAGAGCCTTCTTGCCATCTAAAGTCACGCGCTTGGCACTAAGCTCTGCCGGCCGTAGCAGGGAACCCATGTGCTCGGCGCGGAAGGGGGGGCCACGCTTCAAGGTAGGAGTCATAACGAAGACGTAGAGAAGATGAGGAGGAATGTGTGGAAGACAAAGAACGTAGAAAGAGAGATACCATGCAAATGAGTAGACATAATATAATGTTAGAGTTACAAGCGGAAGGCTTATATAGAAACCAGATACTATTGTCTCCATGTTTAACTAACGCTCCGTTTTTAGCCCACAAGCTGCCAATGCCATACAGAGCTATAGAGCTAAGCATGTATATGATGTATACAGGTGAATATACTTTTAACCCATGAAGAAACCCCGCCAATGCCATTGAAGAGTAAAGGGAGCCAGAAGGCTACTAATGACCAAGCATTTACTCAACTGCTCCCGCCCCCCCCCCGGTCTACACAAAAAGTAGTAGCAGACGCTTCAGGCCAAGGATGGAGAAAGAGAGATAGCCAGGCCATGATAATCGGATTGACATTGTTACCTCGACTTGCTTGGCCGTGCAGCTGAGTTTAACGCCTTTTTTTCCCTTTACATTTCAACAATACATACAAATAGGTAAGGAAAAATAGGTTAGATCTTGTTCTATTCGCAAGGTTTGTTCCTTCCGTGGAGACGCTGTCGGTCTGTAGCTTTTGTCATGAGTCCTTCAGAGCCAATCTACCCCCTTTTCTATAAATATATTCATTGTTTTCATTCATTCCTGCCTAAGGCCCAAATATAAACCGCGAAGCCTTTTAGATCATGGCCAAAATCTTAAGATCATCTAGCGGCTCGGCATCTGCTAGTCAGTACTGACAAATCATAATCCTGCCACTATAGAAGATAAAAAAGAGAAAAGAAAAAACAGAAAGGACCAAATCATATCATTTTACTACAAACTTGTACTCCGCAAGCCAATCATAACCGCCAAAAAGAGCAGATCAGGTAAAACCAGTCAGATATTACGTAGTAATAGCGTTAGTATGTGTTTGTAAGATATCAGTCATCTTACAAAAAAGTATGAATTAATCTTCACGTTACATAGATAACTCCTTGCTTTGTAGGTCTTGTTCAACAAGTGCTAATTCAATGTGTATCTTAACTGTTTCTACTTAATAAGCGGTTTTCGAGAAAACCCTGTCTCATATAAAATCACTGGTATCTTCATAGTTGTAGAAACCCTGATAAGATTAATGATGAAGGGGTTTTACCACTTTACTGCTGAATATGAAACCGTCACTATATCTCATGTCACTTATCTCAGAAAAGAAACCTCGTATATCAAATTAGTATGTAGCCTCTAATCTCTATCTAACACTATTCATATGCGTTAGCATCCCTTCAGTATAGAGTGCATTGATGACTAAAAGGCGCTCTAGTCTCTAGAATTGAACTATGGATATCTTCATGGTTTTAGAAACTGAATAGAATTAGTGGCCAGAGAGGAAAAAAAACCCCAAAAACTATGGGCTTGTTTACTTCTCCATGTTACATATTACATGGCACAAGTAATACCACTCAATGGAAATCATAGATTATTATTGTATGTATTGTATTATAAAAGGGCTTAGATTTGATATAGATAACACACATATGCTTGATTCACAAAGGAAAACAGATATATTAAACTCAAACAGCACAGCAAGTATAGCCAAAAGAGCAAATATTGGGAGAAATGAGAGAACAAAAAGAAGCACAGGGCAAGAGATTGAGAAAGAAAATATAAACAAATGACAAAAATCGTAAGTTTGACAGAATAAAAGAGTGTAGTGTAGAAAAAAAAGAAAACACCAGTTAAAAAAAAAGGGTATGAAATATGATGAAGAAAAGATAAAGGCAAAAACAACCATCCCAAACAAAAAAAAATTATTTCACACTAAACTTAATTTTTTTCACAAGACCTTAGTCTCTTAATTCAACCCAAAGGGGCCTCAGACCACACAGCCCGCTTACGCACCTAATGTGGCACAATCGTCAGCTTCAACATCCGAAGCTTCATCATCCGACAAATCCAAATCTCCCCTGGCCGCACGGTGCGCATGTTCACGCTCAGCATAGATCTCGGCCCGTCGCGTTTCCGCCTGCTGCAGACAATCCACGTATGTGCGGAACTTGACAATCTCACGTAGCAGATATGCGCTCTTGCGCTCCCAGTTGCCCATGGCCTTGGTGGCATTCGATCCGCGCGGTGTAAACGCTAACAGCATCGGACTACGCATCTGGTTGTGTAGCTGCAGGTCAGCTTCGATGCTGCGTACGTAGTTTTGCAGTGATACCAGTTGTTCTGCTTCGCCCAGGTTGCTAGGCCGCATGCTCTGCGTCGGTGGCGTCCAGTCGGTAATGCTGAGCTTGTCGCCGGGTAGCTTTCCGCCAGCACCACGGGGCATAGCGGCGCTGTTCATCAAGGCAAAGCCGCCTTGGTCGAGGGATCCCGATCGCATGCTGCGTATGGAACCAGCAACACTACCGTGGCGTCCATGCATGGCAGCCGAAGAGCCAGGGCGCGATGGAATACCACCTTCAGTGGTCAAACTAGCCTTGATGGTGGCCGTGTCAGACGGAGCACCAGCAGACGACTCGGTAATAGCGGTAACCAGCGAGTTTTGAACAATTGAGCTACTCCAACCATACTCAATGTTGGAGATACCGCCGACGAGCGGATGGGTGCTGAGACGCGCACTCCAGTAGTTTACAGAAGTCACAAACTCCTTAACCAGCTCGGGTGTGCCCGCTTGGAATAGGTGGACCGCGCCAGTAGGCAGACTCAGAGCCCACACATGAGGTCGGGTGCGCGAGTATCCTGGGGAAGGCAGGCTGGAAGCCAGTGTCTGCCGCAAATCGAATGTGCCTAGGTTGGTAGCGTTATCCTGCCAGTTACCACCGCCGACAGTAATGGGGCCTTTGTTGACGTTGCGATTGCGACGGCTACGCACCGACTTGTTAGGCTGGAACGAGAAAATGCTCAAAGTACCCTTCTGAACAACAGCAAATACCTCCGACCAGTTGCGGTCTTTGGCCTTTTTCTCGACACCGTCTAGGTGATGCTTGTGGCTAACAAGACCTTCCTTAACCCACGGAGGGCCAGCCAGTTCTAGCGATTCATCGTCTAACAGCGGAACAGAGGTCCGCATATCATCGCTGATGATAGACATGTTGCCGGGAAGATCATCGCGGTTATTGGACTGGCTCAGAGCATTTGCAAAGCCAATACTTTGCTGGAAGTCGCTACGTGCAAAGCCTGAGGTAAACGAGTCCATGGACATGGATGTCTGCGTGCGGCCGAGTGAGTGCTTGCTCCAGGTAGCGGATGAGGCTGTGGGGCTCCATACCGAATTCTGGTCGTCGAAGCTAGTACGGCTGGAGCTGAAGCCAGGGGCGCCAAAACGTGGCCGTGAACGGCTTTTGGATGCCCATCTTGTAGAGTTGCGGGATGACGATTCCGCAATGCGGCCGCGTAGAGAGACCTGGGTCTCAGAAGGCGTTTTGCTCAGAACGCTAGGGCTGCGTTTCAACATACCCATGACGGAGAGACTTTGGCTATTGCTTCCACCAAGGTGACGCTCAGTGTCGGCACCCATCAGAGGTAGACGATCATCACGAATGCTCACGTAGATCTCCTTGAGCACAATTTCGATGACGCCACCCCAGGCCTTGTGCGAACCCTCAAACGGAGCTCTAACAAGGGGACCACATTCATCATAATCAGCGAGTCCTGCACCAATGTTAGAGTTCTCGTTGGGACGCAGGGGTAAGAAAGAAGATCGTTTGGGCAGTCCGTGGTGCGAGCTACGGAAGCCAGATTCGGATTGCTTAGCGTTCAGCTTGTCATTCTGGTCGAAAAGTTCGGGGTCCGAATCCTCAAGAGCCTGGCGAATGGTCTCCATTGTATTACGGATAAACTGTGGGCGCGTCATTTTTTGTTCGATATCGGCAATGTGTAAATCAGTATTCAAAAGGAAGATGGAGTAGCAAATGCAATGGATGACATCTTAATTAGAGATAATAAGTCAGTATAGGGCTAGAAACAAAAGTATCTTAGTCACAAGTTCTTATAACATACCAATACTTTTGAAACCATGGCGCGGATTGCACTCAGCCCAGCGGTTTGAGAAGGCAACTAGAATTCTGTCCACTTGCTGAGTTTCAGCACGGAATACAAGGTTATTGCAAACCTGTCTGAGAGATTCGACGATGCTCGTATTCTTGAAATCATATAGCTCAATATATGCACGTAAAACACGCTGCCGAACAGGGCCTTCTTCGCCAATCCACGCAGCAACCTTCTCACGCTGGATAAAGGACTCATCGCCATCGAAGATTCTTTGGGCCTTGCTACGGTCATCGTCGCTAGGGTCACCAATCACGAACAGATCGGGCTCGTCAATGTTCTTCGGGTCAATAGAGGATCCGCCCCTCTCATCGCCACCGACTATAGTAGGGATGTTCATGGAAATGTCGGCAGGATCGTCCTGGCGGACGCCTTCAATGGGCAGTAGTACAGAGTGGCGATGGTCGTCATCCGACTCGGCAACGTCACCGCGGGTACGAGACTGCGATTTACTCAGCGATTTCTGGGACTGTGACTGTGAAGCACCTCTACTGCGGCGGCTGTTAGTGTAGACACTGCTACTAGCAGTAACAACCTTTTTGTCAGTAGAACGCTGCATACGGCTAGTCCAGCTCTCAATTTCGCTATCGCTGGGTTGATCTAGGTTAAGGAATGAGTTGGTGCGGCCGTTAGAAGGCGCCGCTTGTCTCGCGCTGCCGGGGGTGTCGTGGGCACTAGAATAGTTGTACGGGGTTGGGGAGCCGAAGTTTTCGCTAGTTGTCGAGTAGACCGATTCGGCGTCACGGTCAACCTTGCGGATCACGGCTGTCGGGCTAGGTTCGTATTCTGGCGAGAATGAGCGCTTGTATCCAGGATCGTTGGGGTTTGTGCTATTACGGCGATTATTGGTTGGCCGTTCGGGCGTTGAAGGAGTAGTGTACTCTTCAAGTCCTAGGCCAACACCAGGCGGTGGTGGATGTGGTAGAACGGAGCATATACTTGTACCGGCGGCGACTCCAGAAGATCCGGTTGCTGTGACAGGGCTTCCCTTCAGATAGGGAGTCATGGCCTTTTTCAGAGAGCTAACAGGGCTTGGCTCTGGATTGGCCTTTGACTTAGGCGTCAAGGTAAGCAATGTCGATCTACTGGATAAACCGCCGGCGGTAGCTGAGCCTGATCTTGATACAGTGCTCTGCGCTGCTATTGCTCGAGAACCACTAGTACCACCAGTCGCGATTGCCGATATTCCTGCAGCCGTGACCTTTGGCGCCGCTGCCAATGAAGGGGCAAGCGACGCTGCTAGGGCGTCCGTATCTGCAGGGAGCGCAACGGAAGGGATGGTATTACCTGATGGTGAAGATGGAGACGCCATAGAGGCGGCCGGCAAGGGAGGCGGCATTGGCAAGGGCGGGACATCGTTATCGGTAAAGGACTTCTTGCGACGGCGGAAGAATGCTGACGTCTTTTTCTGTAGCACGTGGTGTGGCTGCTGTGTAGCATCGCGCGACGGTGGTGTCGACTGCGACTTGCGGCGATCGGGGGTTTCTATAGGAGCAACTTCGTTGAGGTTTGTAGAAGATGTAGCACGAGAACCAAAGACACGGCGGAAAAACCCAGTCTTTTCCTTTTGATTCTGGCTATTGTTCTGTTGTGTGTTGGACTGGCCACCTACATCTTGAGCATCCTTGGACTTTTCATAGCCAATATTTGGCGCGGGAGCTGAGTCGCAGTCCATGGCGCCGGTAGTAGCAGTGGTAGTAGCAGCGTTACTATTGTTACTGTTGATTCCAGGCGGCAAGCTCTGCTGTGTCTTGGATGATTCGCGGCGACGATTGGTCGAGGAACTTTTGGTGGAGCGGATGCTACGCTTATGCTCAAGAGTGTGTGCCTGCGGTTGAGGCTCTGGAGGAGGACTGATGGGTACTAGGGAATCTATATTGGTAGCAATGTGCACAGAAGATGACAAAGAGGCTGCGGTGACAGGCAAGGATCCGGATGTTTTGCGGCGAGGACCCCCGGGAATGGCTGGCGGGGGAGCGGCGTCGTAAGTATCGTTTATATAGGAACTATCTATCTCAGTCTGCCACGATGCTTTTCGTTGAACTAAGTCCTGGGTAATGCGGGTCTGTTTCTGGAGCAGCTGTTGTTGCAGTAATAGTTCACGGGCTCGTTCGCGTTCGCGCTGGCTAATCTGCTGCTGTACAAGCTGAGCGGCAGAGGACTGCGGTGATGTAAGGGCGCCGTAGTCGGGGCTAGTTATGTGGTCAGCGACGGGGGTATGGCTCTGGGGCCAGCGCTGGCTGTGGGTGGCCTGGGAGAAGGCGCCGTCGAAGCTGTTGATACTGCTACTCTTGGAGCCGCGGCCACCTCGGTTATGTAGGTGGTGAATCTGTCTGGGACTAGTGGGCTGGCTGCGCAGACTGCTCATGCGCGCCAAGCCAGCAGATTGGGGCGGACCCGGATAGTTGGACGAGCTGTTAGAGCGACGGCCGGCGCGGGAGCTAATGCGACTTGCGTCGTCGGGGGCGTCAAAGTCAGAGCTATACGAATGGCTACCGTGGGTGTTGGAGCGGGATCGCGAGCGAGCGTGCGCAAGCACAGCAGAGGCAGTGGCACCTGAGGCTGAGGTAGTTGTCCAGGCACGATCGTCGAGGGATGCTGGATGAAAGTCTTCGTACTGATAGTGCGACGAGGTGCAGGTTAAGGTGCGGGCAGAGCCAGTAGGAATGTCAGCAGCAGCAGCACTCGCAGTGTTTGCGGGAATAGAGGGCTGTTGATGAAAGGATGAGAATTGGTCAAGCGACATAAGCATGTTCGCCATCAACGAGTCGCGGGTTATGTTGCGGGCCGGCAGCGACAAGTCGTGCGAGTCTCTGTCCTTGTCGCGCGGGCGAGAATAGTCACGATAGTCGTGCTCGCGGCTACTAGTGGACATGCCGTGGTCGGAAGAGGCTATGGGAACGGAGATGGAGGTGGAAATGGACGACGCTAATTCGTAGGGCGAGGATCCGCTTGCGGGCGCAGTCAGCAGTGACGAGGGAGTGAAATCTGCAAGCTCATTAAGATCTGTAGGCTCCGTAAGTCCAGTAGCGGAGGCGGATGGAAATGAGGCCGTTTCTGCGATAGGATTGGTCGCTTCGGCAGTGCTTATAATGCTAGTAATATTGCTCTTATTGGGGATGGTAGTAAAACGTGATGTTGTGTGTGTCGATGTGGTGAGATGGTTAGAGCCGGCAGAATTGCTGTGAGCGGTGTTGTCGTTCTCAGCAATGATGGACGTCGATAGCGCTGTAGGCCTAACGGCGCTACGATGGCCAGGCGCTGGATGCAGTGACGAGGTGCGCTTTGGACGCTGAACTAGCGTAGTATGCGCTGTAGCTACAGTGGGTGTTATAGTGGCCGTAGCACAGGTATTACTGAAACTTGAGCTCGGTAATGCTACAGAGGGCGACAAGCTAACAGGCCTCTGTGCAAACGACTGGGCCTGCCGTTGCTGATGCTGCAAAGGCGGTTCGCGATCAAACTCAGGGCCTGGCAGCGAGTTTGCGTAGTCTATGCCTAGGCTAAGATCGCTTGACGGCGAAAGCCCAAAGCTCTGGCGGCGCGGCGTCGTCAGTCCGGCGCTGCTGAGAGCCAACGCGGAACTCTCGGCGAAGCTGGCAGCAAACGGACTGAGTTTCAGATCCCAATCCAGCTGCAGTCCCAGGCTGGGATTCGGTTTCAGCGTAGAGTTGCTGTTGCTGTTGCTGTTGCTGCTTATGCCTCTGCTTGCTAGCAAAGAGTTGGCAGCGACTATGTCCAGAGGCGCGCTCAACGGCAACCTGGTTTGGCGAGACCACAGCTTGGAGCTGCTATCGTCGGTTGTTACGGGCTGTAAAGAAGCCGTGGCATAGGAAGAAGAAAGAGTGGAAGAAGCATAAAAGGGAGGAGATGCTTGAGTTGAAGGGGCCGCTGTCACCTCTACAACCCCAGACTTTTTCTTTGCGCCTGCGTCAGTTCCAGCCTCTGACATAGCACTTTCTTCTCTGCTACTATTATTATTACTACCATTACTACCTACAGTGTGATCTCGGCTACAGCTATACCTGGACTCGCTAGCACTCAACCTGTCACCGTTGCTTCTGTTGTCATGATCGTCCACCGAGATCGGGGGCAAGACAGTTGTCGCCGTGCTCGACAGTTGGGCCGTCACTCGCAGGTCACTGTTGACGGTCAGCTCAGGTCGTCGACAGTGCTGGTTCATAATGTCTAATGTGCTTCAGAACAGTGCGTTGCTGTCAGATAGACGCTGCTAAAGTGTACGCTTTCTTATTACTAGGGGGTGTTCGGTCAAATATAACAGTTAGCCAGGCTAGGTAGGCTTGTTCGGTAGCTAGGCCTTATAGTAGCAATATTGTATATCAGAGCCAGGGTCTATGTCGTTCGAGGGGCAGGCAGCCTTGCTACTAAATGTAAAATGTAGGCTTACTTTCTTTCCTTCTAAGGTCCACAGTGAGAAAAAAAGCGAATCTCATCTCACGGCTAGCCAGAGAGAGACAGACCGGGCTGCTTGCTTTGCTTCGAGAAGCGAGAAACTTCTTTGGAAAGAAGACTCGCTCTAAGACAACAGGAAATCAATAGTACTGTCGGAAATATATAGCTGTTTGTGGCAGCTTCAAACTCTAGCAAAGATGTTGAGAATAGAGTGCTTATCCCAAGGTAAATTAACGATAGAAACTCTTCAGAAAGAAGGTTCTTACTGAGCGTCTTTTGATGATGGCCTAATGGCCTGTCTGTTCATATCTCTAATTTCTTGCCAGCTGTCTCTCACTGCTATGGTACGATCAATATTGACTCTTACGCAGGGACCAGGTTTCCCAGAGCGCTTTATCTTGTTTGTTTTCTATAGTGTTCTAGGTGAGAAAACAAGTAGTAGTAAACAAAACAAAGTAAACTTGTATATGCACCGGGCCGATCTGTGTGTGAGAAGACAGAGCAAGAGAGGCCACAAAAGATGAGTGTCGGTCTCTAAGGCGCAAACAGCAAAGCGTGTGCTTGGAACGCACAACATGAAGAATAACTATAAATGAGGGAATAAGGAGGCTGCAATCGTGCAGGTTGCCGTTACAGATGCGGATATAAAATATGAGATTTATATAATCAAAATAATAGTAAAAAGTACTGGGTGATCAGTCGATCGTCACAAAGATCGTGTGCCGTTACTAGATTTAAAGATGGAAAGAGTGATGAAGAGAGATTACATCACAGAAAGCATGGGAAAACTGAAGAAGATAGGGAAGAAGAGTTCTGAACAAGGCGCCGTCTTCCTCTCAAATCTTTAGATATCTATCTTCAGCTTAAGCCTCAATTCTCCATTCTGCTGCTCTCTCAGCACCCAAATCTCTTAGCAAATGACACTTTTCCAGCTAAGGAGTATCTGTTAGTAGTCATCAGCTGCCTTTAGCCAAGTTGCATAAATTACGTTGATTCCTACGACAGGCTGGCGGAAGAAATCCTGCTACTCCAGACACAAGAAAGATACCTACTTCTTATTCGCAATACAAAGTCACTCTACTCTGTTCCCCCCCCTCCCCCCCCCCATCATTTGCTATATCAAATTATCACAGTACAACAGAGATTTCTTTGTCCGTCATCCTGACGAGCTAGATAGCTTCCTTCAGGTTCCTTTTCGTGTTTCCCTCTCCCAACTATTGACGCCCAGCGGCGCAGTCCTCGTACCTGCGATATATTTCTTGCTCTAAGATTGTCCAACTTCATTTCTGCTACTTCTACACTAGGCCAGCGATCAGCACCTGTATCCAGTATCATCCAGTCCATAATCCTAGTAATCTTGCGCCTTAACCTTGAAAGCAGCGCTGCCTTGCCAGACCAGTCGGCAACCAAAACGGATAACTTATATTGTAATTCCCTGAGGACCGCAATAAACTCAAATAGGGGGGACTAAGCTTAGGCAAGGAACAGTTTCAGTATATCCATCTTATTCATCAGTGCCGTCCAATCCCGCTTAAACGCCTCTTTCAACAAGCTCAGTCAGACGATCTATCACAATCCACAGTTCTTCGGCCAGGTGCAGTTCTCGCTTGCGGCAACCGTTACAAAATTGCAATACAGCACAGATTGAGAAAGCCAGTAGCTTTCTTTGTTTTCTCAATTGGGATCACTAGCTTCTGACTTTTGCTTGTTCTCCTATTATACAATTTGCCTAATATAGAAGGCGGTGGCAGCCATCTAAGAGGAAACAGTTTCTGCCCCTTTTCATCATTCTGCCAACAGGCCTAGTCTTCAAATTTTGATCCGACTATGTTAATATTCTCCGTTCCTGACTTAGGCCCACTATAGCCTACGCGCAGATGCTAATTTAAAGTGTACATACAATACTAGTACAGTAGTATCATACTATCACTGTTGTTGGCGTTCTTGTACCTGGTACTTCACGCCGCCTGCCTGTCAAAAACTAACTGATAGGCCTAGATCGATTCCGAACGCTATGTAGCTCTCCTCAGACTAGAACGCTTTCATGTGTAGCTCGTCAAGAAACTAATTTGTATTTTCAGTCACACATACTAACATTATCACTCTACTCTACAAAGTGATAGAATGGAACTGTACCATTACAGCCCTTTCTTTCGACGATTATCCTTCAGCATAAAACATAAAAATTATAAAAATAATAAAAACACCAACGATCGTACTAATAATACTGCCCATTTGCTATGCTTTCTAAAACTATTATATCCCATGTTGATCTACAAGTTTTTATCCAGATTCGCAGTCAATTTAGGAGTGGTTTAGTTATCGTCGGTCAGTAAGGGCTCGTATTAACCTAATCACAGACTACGATTTCATTGAACTAATAAACACAAACTGAGCTTCAGAAAATTCATCGACAAACAGACTAGTAGTAGTAATAACAGACCTTACTGATTAAGGATCTCAGTTTGAGTCGAGCTGTTGCCTATCTCTTCAAAGCTAGGCCTTACATGCAAGCTGCATCTTACAAGTGGAACAAATTTACAAATCTCAAACACCATTTGATACCAAGCCTGCTCATTCTGGGGCATTGCATGAGGGAATGAGGATGAGGAGGCTTTTGTTCTTCTGGCCAAGCCTAAGTAAGTTACGAAGAGATGCACTTACGTGCGACTGCTAGTCTAGTCTAGGGAAGTAGTAGTAGAGAGTAGAATGTATGTGTATTCAACGTCTGCTACTCACATTGCTACGAAAACGACGCATTAAGTAGCAAAACCAAATTAAGCTTCAGGTTTGTCTTGCTCAAGCAAGAGGAGTGCATACGAATCCTGGAAACTTCTTGTTTGAACCTTCTAGGGCAGGTAGCATCTGTTAGGAGTTCCTTTGCTTGAGGCATAAGTGTTTGTAAGAAGCCTCAACTCCAAAACATGCGTCGTCAAACCTGGGCTGTGTGATGCAGACTGGACATAATGGCTCGACAAAGCGAGAATTCGAGAACAAATAATAAAATATGCCGGGCTTGACAGAGAAGCTCACAAAAAATATGAAGAAAAATGAATAACTATCTTAACCTTATCTCGCTGCTTATCATTCTGACTCTCCTAAAGCAAAGCACTAACATTCGTGGCCTCTTTTCATATGTCTTTCAATAAGAGCACAAGCCATATATCACCCGACAGCTGACTCCGCTGTGAATGCGATGCAAATGCCGTGCACACATAACGATTTGATGATGGCCCGCATGAGACCACATTGTGAGTCTTGGGGCTATGGTACCACGGGCTATATCGTAACCGCTGTACTATGTATATACGTAGTGTAACCCATTCAAACAGAGTATACGCACCTTAATGCCAGAATATGGCCCGTCGGTATATGTTAATGTAACGTGATTGTTTCCTCAGCCGTCCAAATATTTGTTTCTTACCTGAAAACTAAGTCTATCTTATGCAACAAGGAGGATAGATAAAACGGTTAGGGTTTTTTAGTCTCTGATGCCGCCTGGCAAGAGTTTTCCCTCGGACAGATAATCTTAGTAAGCCCTATAGCAGCAGACATAGACTCATATCAAAATAATTATTATATCATCTTATAGCACGTTGTGTACAATAATATTCCTAATAAAGTCTGTGTAACCTATCAGTATAACATCCTACATCATGTTTGGCACCGCAGAAACTTGGCAGAGGCTTTCTGTATGTCTGCCAAAATGGAAATGTCAAACATCACAGTAGACTTTCATCATGGCATTGAGTTGATAGTACTCTGCGTGGGGGAGCTAAGGGCCGAGAGTCCCTTGGAACTGGGCTAGGATACAGCGAACTGATGTAACTGAAGCATAAATCTAGATGTATACTATCGATAAGTCAAGTGCACGGTTACCAGGCCTATCGTGCTCAAGCCTTGTCTAGAAAAAATCCTAAGACAATAACCATAGGTACATGCTATGGTAGTTGATAATTTGCCTCGCTAGGAAGTAGATGCATGTATACTATATACTTTATGTACGTACATGCTGGTTTGCAGACACGTAACCGATATGCACATCGTAGACCAACGTGCCCTTGTCTGTATATGTGATGTCTATATATACATGTACGTACATCCATATAGAGCCATGCTCTTGTCCAAGCTGAGATGAGCTGATGTGTTTGTTTGCTATTAGCCTTAGAACTCACAGAAACTTGAAGATCTCGCAGGCGGTCTTTGCAAGACAAAAGTCAATACACACGTGTGATGACTCTCTAATTGAGAGTGTCTTGAATGTTAAGAATAGAGCCATGCTTCAGGTGAGGTTCACACAAGCTAGTGATGAAATCTTTCATGCTGAAACAAAAAAAAATAAAAAAGAGAAAACAAGGCTTCATATCTCATGTCTGCTACACCCATTTGAGTCATACATTGCCTGCTTGAGAGGATTATGAGGTTTATGAAATATCACCGAGACAATGAATAGTACAGGATATGGTAGGAAACAAGTAGACCTGCAAAGAATATTGAAACACACATTCATAGAGGATACTGGGACTAGAGCCTCTTAAGATATGATTTGGCTGTTGATGATCATGATATAGCGTGTTGGTATATATACATCTGGATTTACCTGCTCTTCTTTTCCTTTAGGTCATGCTGTTAAAGCAGTATAAATCGGACTCAAAATGGATGGATTTCATGATGCTACCCGGACATCGCAAGGGCCTCTCATGCAATATATTATACTACTGTATTGGGCCAGACTGGGGGCATATAAGCGGTATAGGATAGTTCAAAGCGTAATCCACCTTTTTTTTTTTTTGAAATATACCGAACATTACAGATACATTAGAAGTAGGCCGTAATAGCGCCAGGGTGGTATGTTTGATATGTATACGTCACGGTATCAGCAGTATAAATAAAAATCTCTTGCCTATCACCCGAAATGTGTAATGATGCCATATGTGCTTATCACAACTACCTGAATTCATACATAACATAAAAATATGTACATATATATGCATACCGCTGATTTGACAGGAAAGAGGCGGCGGCGGCGGACAAAGACTGTGATGACTGGAACTAGGAAGCATCTAATGTATTAGACAGAACTTGCTGTTTTAATTTCTAGTGCATTATGCTTTTTGTTAAAGATGCATGTCACCGCGCATGTTTGAAGACGTAGCCTTTTTTTTTGCCATATCTTACAAAGCCGTACACGGGTTCTTGCTGACCGCCATCTCAAAATTAACCGGATATTGGCGGAGACTAGGTCCATGGGCATTGCCTTGCTCGCGTTCATTAACATGAAGATGGCTATACACAAAGCTCTAGCATTCAGTAGTACATTTACGGGGTGTCAGATAGCAGACTGCAGGAGCATATATTGTGTATGTAGATAATGTATCCACTGTGAAGATCAACTCATCCGTTCTTATTTTGCTAGCTTTATCAAAATCGACAAGAATAGATGATATATTTTATATTATATGTTGATCCTGTTGATTAGAGCCGTTCACCAGCAGGAGAACCCACGGGATTCAGAAGGCAGGCTTTTCACGTTTCAATAAATAAGAAGTTTACGTTGTCACTCCGCCATAACTCTTCACACGGATTCTCTGGGCGGATATGTGAAAGGATGGAACTTCGGACATGTTTCTGTTGTAGTTCATCGATCGCCCAGGAATCTATATCAAAGACCGAGGTGTCATGGAACATTGTCTTGCAACCTAAATGTCTTTCAAAAAATGTCTTACTTGGACTTGGTACACAAAAGTAGCCAAAACAGTTATTTTTGACTTCTAACTGTGCTCCATATTATACATTACTTAACTTTAGCCTTTGTTATATTGTGTTATTTTCCATTGATAGCAGAGATGCTATACACAAAAAGCTCAGTTGCTCCTGATTTCTGAAAGAAAAGAGGAGCCGCTATAGATTGAGGCGGCCGGACATATGTATGTCCTTCAGAGCCCAACGGACCAAGGAAAACCATAAGGAGCTGCTACAGAGCAAAGACAACAATAATTCTTGGTGCTGCGTGACCGTTTCTCCTGCATATATATACGCATACATGTATCACTTTCTCCAGCTGGGTTGCAGCATGTTGTCACGGCCAGGCTAAGATGAATGAATCTTTGTAGTGACATCGAGATGCGAAGAAAGATAACTTAGGAGATGAAGCGTGGAGCCTTGGAGATACCCCAAGATAGAGATATGACGAAAGCTTTCCTGTTCCGTCGAAGATAGGAAATCTACCTATCCTGGAAAGCTAAGGGACAAAATAAGATGTGCTCAAGTGGGTACTGACCAATAGCCAGCATCTACTATTGCCTTGGATCCATAGGTGCTAGACTGTTGCTGTCATATAAGATTGTCACTATAGCAATATACTTTTAGAATGATGCCGTACGGGCGTGGGCTTCTCTACGTATCATATTCTTGTAAAGGCAGGTGACCACTCCATAGTGTTTTATGTGTGGGCCGCCCCGTCCTGCCGGAGCATTCTATAGGCAGTCTCTGATAACACCATGGCGCTACATATACTTTATAACATACTCTATAACAATACTACTCCTATCACAGAAGCCGGTTATTAACATCCTGATCTGTAGGCATCATTGAAACAGGCTTACATACACGTCCACTCCCCACGCCATTACAATTACCACGACGAGACAAGGAGAAAAAACGATAACACGACAGCAAACAACAACAACATGGCAAAGATACTGATGCTTCAGAGTTGTGCGGTGCTACCACATCAGAGTCAGAGGAGGAGAGAAGTAGAGTCAAAATAACAAGCACACAGCTTGCTCTAGAGTTTTGTGTTCCCAAATTCTACACAGTCAGAACTGCTGCCTTGGGCTTCAGATCACCCGATATATGCCGGATTGTGTAGACTTCGCGATTCTAGCGTCGGTAATGTACATGTGGACAGTTGGTTAATTTTGGCTTGCCACCTATTCTAGTCGTTGTCCAAAGATTGCGTGTGCCTACTACCGCTGACTTGTTCTTTTTGTATTGTTTTTGTTTTCTACCTTGCTTTCCTTTTTGCTATTCGACCGTTAGCGTCTGGCCGCTGCTGCCTGATGCGAACAACTCAGAAACAACACATACATGTAGGCACGTCAGAATTAGAAAAAGAGCCTTCCCTTAACACCTACCTGTGCCTTGCTGTGAAATCAGCAAAGAGAGCGCCTCTCTGCCCTTTCTCAAATACAGCGCCCCGTACAGTACGGCACGGCAACATGTACACGTACATCTACATATATTTGCCTATCTGCGACTTACTCTGTACAAAGCGCTGCTATATTCAACTGGTGCCAACCCACAGATTCTCTGTTAATAGCCGAGGAAGCTGCTACGGCCCGGTCTAGAATCTGGCCAAGCTGCGGCCATTCTGATACAACCCACACCCCTCCCCTTTCTTGCTTTATCTAGAGATTATCTCTTGGGAGACACTGCCTTTGATGACTGTCTTCTAGACTCAGATTGATTGCCAATATATGCATGTAGCCTTGTTATTCAGCAGCAAAAGTTATAGAAAACTTGCCTAATTGCAGAGAGATTAGAGTTAGATATACAGTAGCCTCACCTAAAGATCAAAGAATGATAACAAGGTAAATCTCCGGCCAAGGCGAGAAAGCACACTCTAGTATAGGAGGTTCATTGGTCGAAAAGGCCTATAAGATTTAATTTGGAATCACATAACGATATGTACTGGGCGTTAGTAACTTCACACGGCGTCTTTTCTCACCAGTGCCTGATGAAGCCAGCAAAAACAAGGCAGCTATAGCCAAAAGCCTTTAACGTAGCTCCATAACTAGACCTGTCATGCGATGAGCGGGTAGTTCCAAAAAGCAACTGTCGTGATAGTGACAACTAAGCTGACGATATCACGATATATAAAAGCAGGAAAGCAAATATGGTGAGGTGAAGGAAGAAAAAAAGAAATATGATAACAATAGTACTTGTACCTAAAATAACACCTACACCCTGTTTGCCGCTAGGATGGAGTGTAGAAGGAGGACGATGAGGAAGAGGCAGGAATATAGAATACTGGGCCGCGCTGTTTTGAACTTGGTGTCGACGAATTTAGGCCCTTCACCCTCGACTAGTAGAAGAGCGAATGTCCTCACGCCCGCGCCCTATAGCAACACTAGAAGAGTAAAAATAAAAAAGGGTCTCTGTTGCGCCGATATGAGTGCGTTGTTCCGCGGGAAGTGATTTGTTGGCGTCAAAGCAGGAGATTAATCTGTAGAACATTATAAAGGGTATTATAACAATTGAGATGTTGGGGTCATCATACCCGACAACCCGATGTATCTGAGTATTGCGGACGCTGAGAGGTTTTGCTATGTGCCGTGAAGATATAGTCGTACACGCCCAAATTAGGGGTGGCTTTGGTTTCTTTATGTGTTTCGTAGAACTCCATGTCTCTTCATGATAATATAAACTGAAGAGTAAAACAATATCCGGTTTGTTTTAAGTCCGGCGTGGAATCCTGTGAGGGGAGGGGGGGGAAGAAAGCCTAATACGGCAACTTGGCATAGTTCTCTTTCTTTCGTTTTCACAATGAACAGTATACAAAGACGACAAGGACAACGAATGACTTCATCCGCCCATCCTTTTTTGGCTCCGTTTTCTGGTGTATAGCGCACGAGATAAAGACCGAGCGCAGACTATGTCCATAGCGTGTATCTTGTTCTGGAAGAGCGCAGGTGCTGAGGATGGAACATTGTGACTTACGTATATCAAACTGTCAAATTGTGGTGCTGTAATAGTAGGTAGAAATCGACGGATGTGCGCATCTTTAACTTGGCGGGAGAAAGCGTTTGGTAACTAGTCTTCCGGTGAAAACTGTAAACCTGGAAAGACTAGATATCTTATGCTTACTGTAAATATATGCAATACATAGCGACATGCTTATAAATTCAGATATTATAGGGCTAGGCACACATAGTTTATAGTTACTAATGTTTTTAAAAGCAATGATAATCTTACAAGCTCACCTACAGCTCACACCGCTCCAGGTTCGTGAATAGGATGAAGCCACATGTTGCTGCAAAATCCTCGTTTCGACCTGCCAGTGCCAGCAAGATAAACAAATAGAGACATCAGCCATGACTCCTGAAGTTTAGCGTTGGGCAAGTGTGTTGCTGCTGTCTAGACCGGACAGAGCTTCACGAGCTTGATAGTGTTTTGGTATTTATTGATATCTGCCCATGTAGACAATCCTCCCCTTCCCTATGCACCGTACTAAGGATTCGTTTCCTGTCCATCTTCCAATTTCTAAGATCTTGAAGTTTTCCTTTTTCCCTATTTCTAAGCCAATAGTACTTGATTTCTTTATATGCTATATGATTGTTCGCCTAAAACTACTCTTTGTGGGCTAAGCAGAGAGACCAGTCGGAAATATTAACCTATGTTGATATAGGAGCCCTACCATCTGCCTTATATGAGAACGCTCAGTTTGAGAAAAGCATGATCTTTGTTATTCACAGGGCATATTCATAGGGCATAACAAAGGATGGGATAGGGCTTGGATGTCTGAACAAAGGGTTCATCAAGGATCACATCAAGGTCATAGCTTCAACAAAGAGGTAGAGCAGTGAGATTGTTATACAAAGGTAAGATCCACCGCTGAACAGAAACAAAGCACAACAAGCCTTGACGCGAAAGTGTGTCAATTCCTAGTACGTTGCCTTAAGAAGTATTCTAGCCTGATACCAAGGGTTAAATGTGAAAGCCAGAGCTAGATCGCCATGAGAAGACGAAATGATGACTACTGCTAGTAAGAATTTGTATTATGATAACTTGCCATTTCAGCTTAACCTGGCTATACCTTTTTTTTTTCTAAAATAAATTCAAAATTTTCCAAATTTTCTTTACCCTTTTTATTAGATATGTTATTCAGTAGAACTATGAAGATACTATACCTTATTGTCAGTTTCCATGCTTTTTTTGCTAGATACTACTGAAACCTATCCTAGTCATTAGTGGGCGCCAGTTGTATCTATACACACCGCTATTTGACAATATAATACGCATATAAAAATGGATCTATGGTTAGAAGAGCTAGATAGAAGGAAATAAGGGACAAAATGAGCAAGACCCATTATCGTCGTTTGTACGAGAGGATCCCAAGATCGCTTGAAGCTAGGTTCATCTGAAGTTTATATGTTGTAGACCACCTTGGTTACATAGTAAAGGTACAGAAGCATCTGGTTTTAGCTGTAATTAGAAAAGATAGCATGCTTTCCTTCATGTTATCACTATATCCATGACTGAAATCTGCTTTCTGGAAAGATGTACTTTCTACCTTTGTAGGCTCCAAGACCTTATGAAGGGAAAGTTAGTAAAGAAGAAAAAAAATACTGTATATTTATCATATAACGAACTCTTTTTAATTTTTTACTTATAAGCTAGTCTTAAAGAGCAGTCTGCAGCTATATGGTGATGTCATGCTACCTTGCTATATATATGTATATATATATTGATAATATCTGTTGTGATTGATGCCCAATTGATAGGAGGGGTGTGTCGAAGATATTATCACGGTAGTGCCTATCCTATCCTATATTGTAGTCTATAAAATGATTTAATAAAAACAAAACCTTCAATAGTAGTTTATTTTAGAGTCATTTATCATTTGGGTTGGATTTTTATTCTTTAAAATTGGGTGATTGGCTGCTAAAGCTTAGGCTTTGCTCAGCACAATCTTGTTACTAGCTGTCGTCTCTACCTACACAAGGCGATAGATAACCTTGACAAGACGACTATTAACGTTGATCTACATAATTTTCTATTTTTTCTTATTTTTTGCTTGCTTTTTATTTGTTTTTGTCTTTTCCTTTAGTTTATACAGATCTCTCCAAATAAACAACATTGACAAACATTGGGCTCAGGTTGTGGAAGTCTGTCTATCCTCCAAGACTTATAATCAGAGTAGTCCAGCGTGCTATATGTTCAAATCTATTTTGCCACTACTACTACTTGATTGAGCATCACCTATACCTTTTCATACCTTGATAGCATTTTGCTTCTTCAGTTTTTATATCACTAAGAGATCCTACTGTCTATATGCTACTGCAATTGGCTATTCGAGCTTTGCTAGCCTTCATAAGAATCGAAATCACACTATCGGCTGCCTCCCAATAGAAACCCGACTCTAGCACAACGACTGTCGTTTAGTCATTGCCTATGTGGCTATCTCTTCGTCACTTGCTATAACAACTTATCATCGAGCGGGCCTCAACATTGGCAAAATCTACAACTTATCCACCGGAAGGCCGTGACACTTGATCTAATATCCGGCGGTACTTGACGACAAAGCTTGACTCTGATCATACACCAGTTCAGGCCCGGCCTCAATATCTTTAAATATTAGCTGCCTAGAGCCTGCCATTGGCTGAACTCCTGCCCTGAAGCTCATCTCGGTGGTCGGTACAATATACAACCCACTGGCCCAATTTACACGCCAATACATTCACTTATTGGTCTAGAAAGCGGTACTCATTAAGGCCCTTGACAGCAATATCACCAGTTAGCCAACCACCAAGTACGACCTGTTCCTTGGTTGCTGTACCTGACTGTGTAGTTCTCTCTTGGAGTGCCTTGAGTGCCTTGCGTGTGCCCATAGGCGCATTTGCACTCAGTAACTACAGCCAACATATAGCTGCCTGGACCCACCAATATTAGACTAATATATACCTGCATCATTGTTGCGAGTGTTGTCGTTGTTTGTCGCCACTAGGATAACACCCAGAGTGAGAGGCAAAGAGAGGAAAGACCACAGACATACGAAAAGCTTCGTTGTGTCCAACGTGCTGCCAATCCGTGTTGCATTCTATCCTTCAGTTGACGTTGCAGCTCCTGTTGTTGTACCGATCACTTTAGAGGAACTGTCTGTTTGTGTACCTCCACATCTTGTCTGCTTATTGCCTTGAGTCCATCCATTCTCCATCTTCGATCTTGTCTCTGACTTGAGCTGAGCCTGTCGGTTTCCTTCTACTTCTTTTGACTTACTCAACCCCTAACCCACACACCCTTCGATTAGTTAGCGCCGCAGTCATCACATATTATATCTTACGACATATCATTGCTACCGCTAGGAATAAACCGGCAGTTTCTAAAAGACCAGCTCGATAACGTAGTCTAGGAACCAGATTTGCTTGGGGACACTTGACCTGACTATGAATGAAGCTGACGCCACCATGATGGCTTCAGAGGCGCTAAAGCATGCCGACAAGAACCGCTTTCACCCAAAAGTTGGCTTAGTCCCATCTTCGGTCACTTCCCCGCCACCCATGCCTACTCCCATGAATAGTAGAAGTAATGGTCAGAGTCGTCGCCATGTTTCTGATAACGAAGCTCTTCCTACACCAGCCTCTGCATACCTGCCTACTACAGCTTCTTTGCCGCACTCGAAAGCGACTAGCCCGCTAAAACCTCGCTTGAAAGAGCCGCGTCCGTCGCCAATGGGAACAGCAACGAAATCTCGAACCGCGCGCCTAGATCTTCCATCGCCCCAACCGTCACCTAGGCCATCACCCGAGACGGCACTTCCTCCTAGACGTCCCCCAGCCAAGCCGCGCAAGGCCAATGTTGCTGGAACCCGCCAAGCTAAAGGCTCTAAGCAGTCAGCGCCATCACAGTCAAAAAAGACCCAGCAGCAACAACAGCAACAACAACAATCATCATCGAATACCGGCGCTTCTTCGTCTCGAACTGGCGGCGGGACAACCTCTACCGGCCGCAATCCTGCCGGACGCACGCCTTTAACATCGAGCGCTCCATCGCAAAAGCGTCGCCGTGTTGACGACGACGATGACGACGACGACGAGCCGCCCCCGCCCGTGAAAAAACGCAACAGTGCCGGAACTAGCTCTAGTACCGCCGCTAATAACCCGAATGGCGGAGGCTCGGGAGGAGCTGCTAGCAGTAGCAAGCGTCCAGATGTCAAGGCTCGAGGCCGTGGGCTTGCCTGTCCATTCTATCGCTACGACCCAATCGGTTCCCGCGAGTGTCGTGAGTTTTTGTTGACTAAGATTAGCTACGTTAAGCAGCACATCACACGCCACCATCGTCGCCCTGCTTTCTGTCCACTTTGCATGGAAGAATTTGAAGACGAAGACGAGTTACAAGACCACGTGCGCGCCCAAAATTGCAGCAAAAAGGAGTATATGAAGCCCCGCGGTGTTACCGAGGACCAACTAAAACGCTTGCGCGGCCGAGTTGACCAGAAGAAAAGCGTTGAGGAGCAGTGGTATGATATATACAAGATTCTTTTCCCCGGCGCCCAGCGACCCAAGACTGTCTACGTCGATCATGACATATCGCCTGATGTTGGTGATTACGTTGGTTATCTGCTTCACCAGTTTAACGAGAAGGTTCCCGCATTGCTAAGGCGCGAAGCGCTTCCAGCTCATTCATCATCTACACCAATCGGAGTTATCACATCAGCCATGAGCACGGCAACGGCTGCTTCCACGGGATCTTCTGAGACAAAACAAGTTACCATCGACATCGCCCGTTTCAAAGATTCACTCAAAGAAGAAACTCGCCGCACATACAACGAATGGTGCCAACGCAAGAAGAACGAGGCCGAAAATGCGCGCCGTAACAAACGTGCTAAGCGGCGGGCAAAGAAAGGCAATGGCGGCCGGCGCCGGGGGATTCGCGCCTCGCGCGGAAATCGCCAAGATGACGAAAGTGGACTGGGTAGCTCATCAGACTCAGATTCCGGCATAGACTACGATTACGATGATCAGTGGCCCATAGCCTCATACGAAGATGCCGAGATGACACCATTACAGTTAGACCAACAGCGGATGCATCAAGATCAGCAGCTGGTCGCGCAAGCTCAACATCAGCAATATCAGCAGTTCCAGCAGTTGCAACGCCCACAAAGCTCCTCATCGCAAGCTCATGGCCAGCCGACGTATCAGTCGCCCTTTCAGCAGCTTTTGCCCACCGTTAACGAGCAGTGGATGCCGGGACAGATGCAAGCGCCACACAGTGGTTATCTAATGGACCAGAGCCAACAATATGCAGTTTCTGCGGCCTCGCCTAGAATGAATCGGCCGCATTCCTCGTCCAGTCATGCTGGAGGAGCCGCTCCAGCACCCGGGACCACTCTGACGTCATCTGGGCTCCCTCCTTCAGGCACTAGTCCTGCGGCGCCCGCTGGTGGTATATCGTCCATATCAGCTGCTGCAGCTGCTGCCGTTGCTGCAATGCCCTCTTCCTCTTCAGCTGCGGTAGCTCCTGGTGGAGTCACTGTTGCTGCCACTGCCAGCGGAGGCCAAAGCATAGGCGGCAATAGCGCCATGTCGCCGAAGAACGATAGTGATAATTCTACCGCACGCCATGAAATGGCCATCCAGTCACTGTTGACATCGACGCCGCCTGCACAGCGCGATGACCGTCGCTAAAGTGCTATTACTTCTATATCTTGATTATGTGTTACTATCGCAAGTGGTAACTACCCTCCCTTCTTTCTCTTCTCAACATTACACAAGACTCAACAATTTGTTGCCCCTTGTCATACCTTATTTTTCTTTTCTATAGTTTTTTCTTTTTAACGTTCTTTTCCTGGCTTCTATTGTTTCCATTGTTCTTTTTAGTTTTAGCGCTCCTTCCACACCAACATGTTTTCAATGTTCACGACATCACGGCCGAAATGATTATGATCTCTAGCCTTCTATTAGAGTGATATATGCTCTTGCATCTAGCGTTAGCTTTTAAGCTTTTTCTTGGTTTTGTTTTGGATTTGGATTTAAAATTTTATATCTTTCATCTGGTTTCTTTTATATAGATTCGACGGTTTTCTTTACTAGCAAGCGGGACAGGTTATACATGTATCAAAGTGCTCTTTGGGTCATCATCATCATCATTTCTAGTTTATTCTTTCTATTTGGATACCTGCTGGGTCATTCTTAGTTTTTTTTTTCTGCTGTAATATTCCAATTGTTTTCCGTCTATACTTTGCTATTAGTCTAATGTCCACATATCAATAACGTAATTTCAAAAGCCAAAGTCTCTTCGGCCCTCGATTGACAATTAAGGCTTGAAAACTCTTTGGTTGTCCGTTTACTAAGCTAGCCGTTCTTTGTACCCAAACGGTATATATTCCTCTTCTGACACGAATATTAACCAAGATAATTCCTGTCTGCACCGCTGTGATAATAACTTCATGTGTGGAGAATACTTGTAAAGCACCTCCGCCCCATTTCCAAAGACCATATCTTTGTGCGTTAGGCTGCAATACATTATGCATGGATTCCATGGCGTGACGTGGCAATGCAGTGTCCAAATTAAGTAAAAATATGATATATGGATATCTCTTCAATATTGCCTATCTGGTTTAGTACTGGTTTTCTGCATGTGGACAGATACAAACCACCATTAGTAGTACTACACTATCTACACCTATAGTTGAATCAACTAGCTTCTTTAAGTCTACTCACATAGTGGGATTCCCAACTAAAGTCTGCTATTCCTTAACCCACCCAAGTGGGCTTTCGTTGCATCGTCGACGTGGCAGTTTTCTTGTATGAATGTAACCAGCGCTTTAATCTCTGCGTCATTCACCATGGCCAGTTAGAGTTCACTTAAGAAATTGGTAAATCCCTGGAAAGAAACACGTCTCCCAAGTATGGGTCCCAGTCCTTTGGCACGCACCACACCTTGTAACTTTGTAAAAGAGCAAATACAAATACAATGTACCCTAACATGAATTCTCCAATGCATTGTGTCCGGATGAATTGTCAATCAGCCCTGGATCTTGATGTTTATTCTGGTAAATAGAAGAACTACAAAAGAATGGTCGTACAGCGTAGCCTGTGCAAATGCATGCTTTTAACTATACAGCCGACTAGACTTCAAAGTCATGCCTAGCAGCGATTTATTGTTAAATCTCATCTGATAGCTTTCCAGGTAATACATTCGCCTTGTAATACCACACAAATCATCGGAAACAGCCTTTGTAGCTTAGAAAGCCCATTGATGCCATTCATGTCTTTAGTAACGCCATTAGGACCCTTGCAGATAGATAGAGTGAAAAGTAAGAACAGCTACTCTTAAGGAAGACCGCTTTACTAAACAAGTAACAGAAATCCGGTCTTCTCTCGATCTTCTCCAACTTGGCGTCCGTTTTATCAGTCATATCATCAAGCAGGCTAAGTTATAAATGATGGAATTGCCTTCGTGATGAGGCGCGATGATGTGTTATAAGACGTCGTACGTTATCCAACTCGAAATCCTGAGTTTCAAATTATGTTGCGCCTGACTTACAATAGCTTAGTTCCTACAGAAAAGGTAGCTTTTCTCTCACAGCCTGACTTATCAGAATTAGGACACTTGTAGATGATATCTCTTACGCAAGAACAACGCGAATACAGGGCGCATTTGTGGTATTCTCCTAATGTGTCCATCCCATTCTGAGATTGCACTCCTTCGCTTAAGTATGAGTTCGTTTTTACCTTTCTGGTCTTAATCGCCCATTTATGGCTAGTTGTGACGTTTGCTGTTATTTGACCTCTTCTATCCCAATCAACAAGGGGGGGAAAAAAGAGCAGGACGTACCCCACCCCCTTTATCATTACATAGAAATATACTCACAAGCCTGCAGTGGTGCTTTGAAAAAATATGATAGGTGAGAATCCCAAACTGTCTTGTTCTTCTCCTACATTGAAAATAGTAATTGGGATGTTCAAAACAGTTCCAAATCCTATCGTTTGGGTCATGGCCGTCTGTCTATCATATTGGGGCTGACTAGCGCTCGTGTCCGACGATGTCAAATCATCAAGAGGAACGTTATCAGGTACCGAAGGACGGGAGGTTGATTGAAATGAATAGATCGAGTTACTTTACAAGATACACGATCTACTTAGCACTTTGTTGTTCAAAATTCACTTAAAAGACTCTGAAGTGCTAACTTTGTGCTATGTTACTTAGTGTGCACAAGGTGGTAATATGCATAAATTAATATTGTCTGTATTTATATAATAACATAACCTGTATGTAATTGTAAGAGTAGTTGCAGTATTTATTTATACAATTTCATAATCATACTATATTGGATAGAGTACCGATTTTTTGTAATATTGAATGGCATCATAGTGCACATCAGAGCCACAAATGCTTATACCGACAACTATCATAACTCATCACTATTTTATTTACAGCATACAGTATCTTGTTTGGGCGAGTATACAATAAGTCAGTGACTTAGAAATTGGGCAGCAAACCACATTACTGCGCAAGCCTCCTGAGCGGCAGCAGCACGGCTACGTGGCTATCAATTTTAGATGGGCATAACGGGTGCCTCTTTGCATAAAGCTTGCTATAGAGATGGGGGTCATTTGAACGTAAATACGTGGACAGATATGTATCATCGGGATGTTGAACAACACCTCAATGGAGTGATCGTTACCACAGTCTGCTGTCTTGCCAACTCACATAAATCCAGTAGTCGGTGGTAACTCTTTGGTCCCGACAACAGACTGTCAGTGGCGTGTCATCAGCAAACAAGCCTGCAGTAGTTAACACCAATATGCATCATGATCTAATACACAATGATGTGTTTTCACTTCTTTCTTTTTTTCACAGTCACGATGTAGTATTTTGCCAACAACACAGCATGTTGTTTTTATTTTGCCTGATATTCATCAGGTATCTTCAATGTATCTCCCACGAGTTCCTCCATAAGTTGTTGTGCTGTTTGTTTATCGTCTAGCGTGTATATCTTATCATTTTCAGCTTGTTGCTACCTATTTTTCTTTCGGTTAGAGCTACTTTTAGGCCAACAATATAGCGCAAGTTTAAAATTGAGTTCGCCATTGTCTAAAAATTTCTACGTATTCTCCCTCCAATGCTCCAATAGGCAGAATTCAGCTCACATACAGCCTAACACGCCTGCCAACGCACACGGCATTCACATATCTGAATATTTTTCCCTATCTAAGATTCTTGCCCTTAATGGACGTTACCGGTCTAGTCACGATAGTGTACATACATGTACACTAAACACACCCTCTCCCTCTTCAAGTAACAGTTAATTGTTCTGGGACCTACCTATGCACTCTCAGTCTGTTTACAACCCAAGAACCGTGTGCTGGCAAAACGTATATTCCTATCAGGGCCAAGTTTGCTGTTTGAGGTGTGCTGTAATAAACATGCTCGGCCGACAACCTGATACCTTCTTCAGGCAAGCAAAGAAAAGAATACCTTCATCTGAGCCTAATTATTTGCGTCGTTCATAGTTACAGCGTGTCCATGCTCGTAGAGTGGGAAAAGGTCCAACGAGCTGGGCAAATAAGCTCCGCTACCTCTATTTATAACACTAGTTAATAGGCAGATAATCAACGAATGGTAACAGAACCGTCGCCAGGATGATGTTTCTTGACTTGATCAAGTTCATGACTAACAGACGCTATGTTGTGTTCTAACACGACTCGACACCAAGGTTGATAGCTTCGATATGACAGTTACATATGCGCCATGCTAATATAATTACACGATATGTACTCACAATACTATACAACCTTTGTGGAACCTGACATTTGATGCTCTCTAGCATTCATCGCTAAATTCATCGCTAAGCTTATGCTCGATACATAAGCATTTAATGGCCAACAGGTATCATAGACTTGCGGTTATAGTACCACAGTTGAAGCTGCGATGTGTTGGTGCAAACGTACCGTCGGGCGAACCATTCTGCCAATCTATTGGCTTAACCCTATGTACGTAGCCGAGGCACTTTGTACCTGAGAACTGTAGCGTTGCGCTCTTTAACCTATCCAAGTTATCTAAATGGCATGTGAATATCGTCATATTTAACATCTAATTGAGTAACGAGTAAAAAAAAAAAAATTGGCATGTGAATCCTGCTCTTACTATGTGTAGTATACATCTTATAAAAGATGCATGCATGATATTTGACGGTACATCGCATACTTCTTTTGTATGAACAAAGATCACGCACACTAGTTTTATAAATCTAATTATCATCTGCGTCATGATTGACACATAAGTCTGCATTATCTGATTAGGGTTTATGACAGGGTTTGAATTACTCGTCGAAGTCATGGAGTCGATCTATTCAGCAACGATGTTTGTTGTGAGGTCAAAGTTTCATTGTAGCTATGAAGAACATGCTCTATTATATAATATGTAAAGCTATCTCTCTAAATGTAGCGTATGAGGCTTGAGTAAAGATGCTGTGAAGCAGTGAACAGTATCTGGGGATGAAACGCTGATGAACCAGTTGAATGAAATCAAATCACAATGAATGTAACAACAGGGTGATGATCTATGGATCCGATCTCTTTTGGGGGCAAAGTGAATAATATCGGCATATGACAAAGCCATCGAATAGGCAAAAAGAATTAAGGCAGTCGAGTTACTAAGCAGATGCGGTGGCATGCGATGAACGACCGCCAACAAAGGGCAGACGTTCGAGTATCGACTTAGACTTGTTTGCCAAGCCACTGTCTTCGATAATCTTGAGCACACGTTGATGGTCAGCGCGCAAAGCATCTAGATCGGCTTTGACTTGTTTATGGCCAGGATACAAGACAGTAACTTGGAAGGTAAGTGCAGATGATGTCACCATAAAGTTGGTGCATGTAATGATGCGCATGATGATTGAAGTGGATGGCATCTTGGACATTTAGAGGGCTTGAGTTTCTGTAATGTAGAGAACTTAGAATAACCGAAGAGGAAGCGATCACCCAAGACTTGGATAGTGGTTGATTGGTTGTACAGCAGAACTTGCTTGCAGTGTGACTGATTGATAAACGAGACAACTAAAGAAACTTGCTCCGTCTAGCCGTGAATAGTAGTAGTAGTAATAGTAAGAGACTAGTTATAAGATACAAAGAAGGCCAAAAACTTTAGATATTCAGTAACTCTCAAAAGAAAAATGTACAGTAGAAGGAAGAGTGACAAGCAATTAAAAAAATCTTCGTCTAAAGGAGGGAAGCTGAGAAGAAAGATGAAAAAGAAGAAGAAGAAGGGAAAATTAGATTGCTAAAAACCAAGGAAAGAGAAGAACAGAATTAACAGGAAGAACCCCCGACGAGCGAAACAATCCCTACTCCCTCGCTCTTTCGTAGAAGAAACTGGAAGCAATAGAGGGTAGGACAGATTTCAATCATAGTACGTACCAGTAAATAACAGTTGAGCCGCAGGCCCCCATGAAAGCAAATGGATGGATCAATGGAAGGCCCAAGGGAACATCTTGAGTCGGCAGGCGGGCGATCTCGGGTTTTCAACGGAGATGGGCTAGTCAGCTATAGACAAAAAGAGAAAGGCTATGTATGTGATTGGGAAGGTTACGGCATAGCGCAGGGTTGTCGCGTGCTAGTTTTCAATTTAACATGGGAAGAAGGCACGGGTTTCAGTCTCATGTGAACATGAGATTGAACGTTGACGAGGCCGCATGCGTTGTGAAATATATCCATTGGTAAAGATGTACTATATTGTAGTTCAGGACCTCCTCGTGAGGTAGTCACTCTTCTTTCGAAATGCGAGAGAACGTGCGGTGAAGGTGAAATTATTTCACAATCTGCTAAAAACTCTGCCGGATGGTCACAAGCGATGTCATACTTTAGACCGCCCTCGAATCGAAAAAAAGAAGGCCCATTCCATCCTGGAGCCTTTCCTAAAAGGTTACTTTAGGTAATGTCTGTCCGTGAAAATTGCACGCTGGAAGAAACTAGTAGAAGGAAAAGAAAAAAAAAGACAACAAAGGGGCACAAAGAACCAAGCTAGACTCGACGGAGGCCGAACCAAAGCTCGGAGAAGATCGGTTTCTAGGGTCTTATACAAGCTTAGACTGAAACTCGACCCGGATTCGGAGAAAATGTTAGAAAACGCACCGATTCGGGCGCTGGCGGGGCCGCGTTTCGAGGCATCAACGGCGGAAAGGCGGGTCTTCTAGGGTTAACTGACTCGCGGACAGACTTACCTAACCAAGGTGGCCTCTAGGGTCTGTGCCCAAAGGTGTACGATGTACTTATCCGCTACTATTTTCATGTGTTTAGGGTTATGCTGCTCAATATCAGAACTGCTAGCTATTAATTCACTAGTCTATCTCTAGGCTTGGCAAGTGAATCTGATCCTAGCAAGACATATCGTATAGACGTGGAAAAGAGATAAAAAAAATACTCTAAGGCCTTTAACTGTCAAGCAGAACCATAGACAATGCCACATTATTGGTTGAGGCTGATGATACAACTTGACATGGATATTTGTTTCAGTTGTGATGAAAATCAGACTTCAACGCATGAGACGCCATTGGAGCTTCACTATCCGACAATTAGAAGTCTTAACATAGAGACAGACCGCGAGCCTCTCATGGTACTAAAGGCACATGATAAAGTTGTAAATTTAGAATAAATTTCCTAAAGTTCAGAGTGTGAGATATTGTAAGGTGTAGGTACAGTATATACATAGCATAAAGGATATGGGGAAAAAAGTTGAATAAATATATAAAAAGGCGCAAAGAAAGAAGATGCTAATAGCCAAAGTAATAATTGGCAAGATATCAAAAGCCCATACTAACATATCCGCCGTAAGAGAAGAGGAAAAACCGCATAACCAATGAATTGAACCCCAAATGCCATGCATGAGAAAAGCAGAAACTAGAGCACCATATTCCACAGGCGCCCGTGATCAGCCAGAACCGACTATCACCAAACTCCACAAAATTTACACCTGTTCCGAAGCAACCGCATTATTTTTTTTTATAAGTTATTGACTAATTAATCTCTTACATGAAGAGGACGCCCAGAGCAACCATGCCAACGGTGGTAGCAGACAGGCGCAAAGCAGAAGCACCGGAGGTGACAATAGAAGCAGAGGAAGAAGACGAGGAGCCAGTGGAAGTAGCGATTCCAGTAGAGTTGGAAGAGTTGTGAGTGCTAGTAGCCATGGTAGTGGCAGCAGAATCCGATCTATCAGAGTTGCCGGTAGTGACGGTACCAGTAGAAGACGAGTTGGAGTCGGTCTTGGTGGTGGAGTCAGTCTTGGAGGAGTCGGTCTTAGTGCTAGAGGAAGAAGCGGACGAGGAAGAGGACGAGCCGGTGCTTAGGCTGGAGTCACCCTCAGTAACCTTGATTGAGTCAGAAGTAGCATCAGATCCGTTGTAGCTGTACTCCTTAGCGGAACTCTTGCCACCGCAGTAGTCGGTGATGGTGACCTTTGAGTAGTAGCCGATGAAGGGCGCCTTGGACATGTCAGCCAGGCCACCGGCCCAGGTAATGGTACCCTCAGGCATAGTGTCCTTGCCACCAATCCAGGTGCCAAGTTTGAGTTGAGCGGGAGTCTGAGGCCACTTCTTGCCGCCCTCTGAGTCAGAGGCCTTGTCGGAACGTAGAAGCTGACCATCGACGTAGAAGTCCATGCCGTCCTGTCTCCAGTCAAAGGAGTAAGTGTGCAGGCCCTCGGTAGCAGTGAAGCTCAAGCCGTGGGTCTTGCCGTTCTTCAGCTCGTTAACACCTTTGGAGAAGAAGTTGGTCTGCACGTTGGTAGTCTCGCCGCCGATCCACTCCCAGTCGATTTCGTCGCGGGTGTCGGACTCAAGGACAACGGAGGTGACTACGCCCTGCCCGGGGGCGACCTGGACCTCGACGTCAACGCGGCCGAAGAAGATGTAGTTCTTGGTCTTGATCAATGGCGCCTGCTCCTGCTCTTTGATGATGAGCTTAGCACCCTTATCTGAGGTCATCTCCATGAGCTCAGTCTTGTACTTGACACCGTCGTCGGGAATCCACCAGTTGTTGAACGAGGCATCGTTCACCCAGCCATTGCCAGACGCAACCTTAGTAAAGTCAAAGGTCTGGGCCTTGCCGCAGTTACCGAAAGCCGGGTCGGGAGGGCATGCTACAGAGGTTCTTTGTTAGTATGGGGCGGTCTTGTATGCGCGTTGCCTGACAGAAGTATAAGAAATCAAGGTTTTGAGTTAAGGTAGGTGGAGTGCTTAAAGTAAACATCAGGTGATTCCCCATACGTCGATTGGGAGTAAGATAATGCTTAAATGGAGATGGAAACTATAGGCACTTACTGTCACCGCGCGAGGGATCGCACTTGGAAAAGGTCTGGGCAGCCACAGTTGAAGAAAGGGCGGCAACGGCCAAAGCAAAGCTGTTCATATACATGATGGCGATGTGTAAGAAGGTAATGTAATAGAAGAAAGTGAAAGTGAGAAAAATAAGATAGAAATAGGCTGGACTAGTGAAGCCAGAAAGCGATAATCAGTGCGTTGGAAAGAAGAGCGAAAGAATAAAAAATGAAAGAGGTGAAAGCCACAGCGAGAGACCGGCTTAGCACGATATTAAGAAGAAAGATAACAAGATATACTAAATGTACCAATAAAGAAGCAAAAAAGATGCGATGCCCTTGAGAGGATACGTAGTGAAGGAAAGAGAAGAAGGAGACAGGCCGAAGCAAAGGTAGGCACAGGAGAATACTTATAAGACGCTTGTGCTGATCATCCGAAGCAATACAAAAGCTAAGAAAGACTAACACCAGATCAGACCAGTCTTGCCGGAAGGTAGGACAGACTCTGGTCTGAGAGGGCCCGGTCCTGTAGAGGAAGAGGAGAGGACAAAGGAAGAAACCTCCCACCCCCCTAGTCTACTCGGCACACACCACCCGGCGCTCAGAATCAAGGCCTTCTCTTACTCCTCTAATAACACAGATAGCAACTAATAGTAACAGTGGGTTTCGCACTTTTGAGCAGAGTTATCTTCTCGCTTTGCTCGCTTTGGCACGCTTTGCCATAAAAAAATATATACGGGTCAGTCAAGGAGTCTAGGAACATGCCCCCCCTCCTCTTGCTTTGTTCTTTCTTGCAGTTTTAAAAAGCCACGCCCCCTAGCTAGTCAATAAACTCTATTTGGCCGCCCTCGTGTTAGTATTGCAGTAGTATATGGCAATGGATACCCGATCTGGTTCTTGGGAGAGATCTTGGCCATGCCCTATGCATTCCAAACCGTTGTCGTAGGCAATACGCCTCCGACCAGTTGTTTCTTTCTCTATCTTTGCTCTTTCTTCAATTACATAAACCAATATGAACAAGACTACAATAACAAAGGCAAGCAACAGGCCACAATGTAAAAGGGCCACAAACCACAATGGCATGAATATATCTAGCCCCAGCACAAGTTTCCTCGGTTTCCTTCTTTGATGAAGCGCCAGGGCATTAAGCAGTCCGACCACCCACACAGACAGACAGATTGTTTCTTTCTTTGGCAACATAGGAAAGGCCGGTGGGTAGCCTTTGTCCAGCAACATAAAATGGCCACTACTAGCAACGGACTGGGGTGGCACTGTTATCTTGGCGGCGTCAGAGTTTGGCCGACTTCTGCTTGTTCTCGTTCGCCCCCCTCTCTCTTTTTCTCTCCTTTCGCTTAGTCTCTTGTGCTGGACTAGATGGCAGTAGTAATAACAGTTATCGTAACAGTAAGTTATTCAAAATCGTTAGCCATTATATTGCTAAGTAGTCGTTCTCGTCGTTCACTTATACCTGGCGCCTCAAAACAGTTCACGAAACTCATCCAGGGCGCTCATCAAGGAGTCTTGGCATTTCCATGTCTCCCCCTTCCTGAATTGCCGCAACTTTTTTTTTGGTTTTCTTTCTTCTTTTCTTTCTCTGTCATCGTCTGTTCGCGCTCTGTTGCACTATGATGTAAAGGGCATGCTAGGGCCTCTGTAAGCCCTGTTAGTTCCCCAAGTGGCCCCTCCCCCCCATCTTTTCTGTTATGTTTACTGTTATGAAGACAAATTTCCGTTAACAACAAACCAGTCAAGCAAGACGTAACGAACATTCTGCAAACAGCAGATATCTTAGATGAAAATAACAGGCAAATAATAACACAGAAGCGTTTTTAGAAGGTCTAGGGGAAACCGCTGTCGGGCAATCCATACGAGAAAGAGAACAGGCCGCAATGTTAGACAGACTTCGCTTCTCCAGCTTGCTCATTGTTTCTTCTCTTGTTCGCTGTTTTTCCCTCGGCCCTGTCTTACCTCCAGACCGCATGCGGGCTCCCTCCATATATTCCACCCGCAGAGATATGTTACAGCATGCTACTAAGGCCTAACAACCAGCTAGTACTTATCAGTATCTACTGTCTCATCTATATCCTTTCTTTAGCTCCCAGCTTATGCCATGATTGCTTGCAGAAAAGCATAAAGTCTGATACAACCCTTCTAAGCCCCGTCCAAGACAGAAGTAACCGACTTCCTCTATACTGCTCATATTGCGATAGGACCTGTCTTTTCTTTGTTCTGGATGCGCTTACTTCGTGTTCACTTAGTGTCCGACACGAAAGACTAACACCCTTTAAGTTGAGATTAGCAACTCTACAAGTGGATCCCTTCCTCGGAGGAGCCCCTCTGCCAGTATAAACCGGGCAAGTTTGTCCCTCGGCAGGTCGCATCGTTCGTAGTTAAGCTGCAAAATGATAAAAGTGATTCGTTACTAAAGTCTGCCTAGCGCCAATCTGTAGACGGTAGCATTTAACGTTTAATTCATTCGTCGCAGCAAAATGTATTTCACTTCCTCTTATCTAGCTAACGATAAAGAAATCTGGCCCAACCTACCGCCATATCTCTGGCCAGGGATCCCCAGCAGATACCCTGTCACAAAGCCTCGCTAAGTTTAGGTGATAGTAGTAGCGTAGTAGTATCAATAGCGCTATCTTCTCTTCCATTGCCCGCCCCTGGAACTTAAACGTTACTTCTATGTTCGATATTGTTCAATAAGCGACTTCGAGTCATCTGACAGCAGTAAAAAAAAAAAAGCCCGGTTCCAACTAACTGCAACTACTGCTCAAACGATGTCATCACCAGAGAGAGACTAGAGCGGCCGGCCAGCCATAAGGTCAGTATAGCGTGCTCTATCAGCGCACTTTCAGTAGCTAGAGAATCTTTGCTAGTGCATATTTCTTTTTTTATACTAATATTTGGTTATGAATATATAATATTATTGTTTTACCTGGAAATTTGAGCAGAAGAAAGAAACAAGACTTTTGTCCTTTCTACTCGTGTTGTCTTGAAATTAAGGAATAAAAAAGAGCTGTTGGAAAAGAGGCCCTTGCAAATGAACCGACGATGACCTCACCACGCGAGCAGGTTGAAATACGGCCCAGGCGTTGGCCCCGGCAACAATAACAGGCAAAACTGAAGAAATACGAGCCATATGTCACGCTTCCTAGTAACTAGAGCCTAGAAACGGCCTTGAAGAGGAATCAGATCTGCGGCAGGTGCTCTTCGTATGCCAACAAGAGTTCTTTTGGCAAAAACAAGCAGGCAGGAAAAGCCCTGTGTTCATTTCCCTAATGCTAGAACTCGGTCTGTTGTCATGGGCTTCGTTCTTGCTATCATTAGGCTGGACTCTAGGACGCATCGTGACCTTATCTGTGTTACTATTTATAATATGGTCTAGCAAGCCCCAGCCTTATCTCAGATGAAGGTTTTTCAACTTTTCCAAGAGTCTCAAGACTTGGTAAGTATGTATGTACCTCTCTCAACATCAATTAATATGTCTTGGCTTGGCCCGCCGGTCACAGAGCATAAGAAGCAAATGGTCAATGTCATAAACTTCACATAGTAGTTACATGTTTTGTTTTTTTTGCTTATCTAGGCTAGGCTTCTTCCCCCCCCCCCCCTCATGACTCTAATGGCTAGTCTAGTGACACCTGCTATCCTGTAAGTCCAGATACACAGAATATACTGTCTTATCGAAACACTGCAAGTAAGTCGCAGGTCTGCTGAAGCGATCGCTACTGAGGGTTTGGATGGCTTAGTCTGTTCGACCTTTTGTGCAGCCGTTACATCACTGGTAGGTACACGCACCAACAAGGGGACAGTGTTTCCAATTGGCTTTGCTCTTGGCAACTCAATCATGATTGATGAGCACAGTGGTCAGTTCAATAATTATGCTGTGCCTTGTGAGATTAGCCGTATCAGTCCAGTAGTATTGATCCAGGATTTCAGAAACAGCAATATCACGAGTTTAATCTTGTCCATAATATCACTCAGCTAGAGCAAGAACAAAGCAGACAGATCTTCCTCTCTCACCCAGTTTTTGCATCGTGCAAAAGAACCCTTCTAGCCTCGCACCATGAATCTAGACCTGGCCAGTCTGGCTTGGAAAACGCGATACAAGCTCAAAGCCCTTGTCCCAGTTCCCATAGGTTAATGTCAGATCGTAAATAATACGATATAACATTAGTACTAGTACTAGTACTAGTACTAGTACTACGAATAATGGAAAGACACAAAAAAAACCTACGAGTGATCCTACAATGCAGGAACAGCCTTACTCAACAGCCTCTATCGTCATGCGCCCTAGAGTAACAAAGAGGCTTTCTTTCTCTCAACTTGTTTTAATGCAGGGGGCTAGTCCACTTGTTTTCCCTCCTAACGCTGCTTCCGGATCTTAGCGCCACCAATTAACAGACAGAATTCACCATACTACTAACTTGTTACCGTACATCTTGTCGGATATAGACACATCCGTGCTGCGACGAGGACGAATACTAATTTTAAAATACTAAAAAGTCGGGCTTTGATCTTTACTCGATTAGAAGTGAACTTTGTCGAGAAACGAATAGTATTGGTAGCTATCTGCACGTTACAAGTTAACACTGTTTAATAAAATATATAAAACATGGCAGTCCACCCAGTATGCCGCCCGACGCCTCTAAAGCTTCTATAAGCCACTAACGAACCCTAGATCTGTCATCTGAAATATGAATCAGGGTCTCTAAAGCCCCAGTTCGTAAAAGACGACGAAAGTTAGAATCTACAAGCTTCATGACTCCAAATCCGGCCAGGAGCCTATCGGTGTTTACTACACACGGCAAGTCTTGCTCGCAATAGGTTCGCTTTAGCTCTTCGAGTATCACTTGAGACATGCGCTCCCTTGTATGTCTATGATATCGTATCAAATCAGTCGTCGCGATTCGTAAGGGATTGATCGATTCATGTATCACATTCCCATACAACAGCTCATTCGCTGCATTATTATCACGGTTCCCTCAATATGTGTGCCTTTTCGGCGAGAACTAATCCAATATGGTAATCTATAAGCTCTTAGTCTATTTGCTGCCGTTTTCTGTTCTCCTCTCCCGTTAGAGTCTCATCTTTGGGTTCTGCATAATGTCCACTAGCTTTTCTTAGAAGCTACACTACCATGCCGCTTTACTAATGTTTTGTGTATTATATATATTCTAGCATTTCGACTATATGAGTTTATCAAACCGATATTTTCCACGCCAGATATGGCAACTTATGAGTGCTACAAAGATTTAACTTCCCGCTAGGAATGAAGACACACCCTAAATTGATTCTTAATAGATGGATATGCTTTTGTACATCATGTGTATGCATACATGATCTAAATTGCGTGTACATTCGCGTGTGTTGGGGAATCTTAAGACTAGATCATGAGAAATCATGCCAAACTGATTAACTAATCTATCCGGTCAAGAATGTATTCAAACCTCCGCATAGACTTTATATCTGCTACATATATTGCTTCACAAGAATCTATTCTTATGTTTATGACCGATCCTCCATCAGGCCTTAGTTTGGCAATCTGAATAAATGAAAGGTGCTAGAAAAGAACAACTATAACCCTAAAATTAGAGATAGAAGTCACTGTTCCTCGAATAAATCATAAGAACTTGAAATTTTATTCGGAGAATACTTTACCTTATCATATCTTAGTAAATTGTAAGGAGGTGACCTAGATAGAGAGTGTGCTAGCCAAGTATGGGTTTGCCTAGCTAAGATTTAACCCTACTATTCATGATCATCTACCCTTTCAAGCCTACTGCTAATTCAGTACACTCAATGTAATCTCTATTACATCCAAAATAGTCTCACATAAGAGCCATAAGAGCAGGTATAGCTAAGTTAGTCTTGCTGCTTATGCCAATCCAGCAAGCCTTTTTGTCTTCCAAGTGACAATTAGATCTAAAGATAGGCATACTTATTTTTCCGACCCCATGATAGCCTAAAATTGAGGCTGTGCCTGTCATGTTTAGACTCTCCAGACTAGTTGCAGCCACAATGTGGCGTCGCCAAGTTTCTGACGCTGGCTTTTACTGAGGCTGATGAAATACTTATGTCGTGGGCTTTAATATCATGGAAAAAATTTTAGAGGCTAATTTCCAGGTTCTGTTCTGCTAAACGTTGTAGGTAAGCTGGAGCTTGCAGGACTACACCGCAAAATGCGCTTCCAGACTACGATACACAGTAGAAACGCCAAGGCCTAGATCACCTCATGCACTCGTACATGATTCTAGGCTATGATGCCGACGGCGCCCATGGTTTTGGTCTTGCACTTGATTTTTTTCAAGACAGCGAATCCATCGTGAAACTAATCAGATATGCTATGTTCACGTCATAAGTCATTGAGCGGCACAAACTAACAAAATAAAAGAAGGAGAGGCTCTCTTGAATACTCCGACCCTTAAACGAATTACTAATTCTAGATCCTAGAGTGAATCTTTTTCCATCGTATTGATCCTTTACCCTGTTAGCAGGGGAAAAATAGGCTTACTGTTGTAAAACTGGCCAATCTCGACACGCACAACAGACATTATGCTCTTTGGGACAAGCTATGTCCCCTGCTATTTGCATATCAGTAAGTCGATACTTTTCTTTGTTTCCAGGTTGGAGAGGTCCCCTGTATGATACAATCACCTTAGTGTTCAGACTACCTGTAGCGCCGCAAGTATTTCGAAGTTCTATTCCTGATATCGACTCTGGGAGCGTGTCAAAGAAAACCAATCGCGTTCTCCTTTACAAGGAGGTGAATAGCGAAATCTTGTTTTTGCTTTTCTGTCATATTATCTTATTTAGCCCGTAGCGTAACCCGTGACTTCCTTCTTATCTTCTTACTCGACTGCTAGCAGAATATTGACAAAAGAAAATAGTGTCTGGCCGAATCTTGGACTGTCATAAGGTCAGAGTCCGCGACTACATCGAACCTCAAAGAACATTTTTACAGGCTTCGTCTCTCGATTTAGCCACTATTGTATTTTTCTTGCTCTATGCAAACCAAGACCGAATAACGATAAATAAGGAATCAACACAACATAGATGGCATCAAAACAAGACATCTTCAGCTTTTAAAGAATATATTCTTTCAGGAGGTTCTCAACCGATAAAGACATTTGAGCTACGCAGAGATACCTGAAGGCGTCAAAGAACTCCAATCGAATCTCCAATATCGACCAATCTTCGACAACTTACCGCGATATCCGGCGCAAGGAACACAAGCTAACAGGATGGCGGTGTATTTGGCTAATGGCACCCAGGTGCACTTTTTTAGCCGGCGCCTTATTGCTTTTGTACTCATATTTGCATCCTTCGTGCTGCTTGGCTATGTGCGCGCCGAGACTCTAGCGCAGATCAGAGAGTATGGAGCTCCCATTATAGGCGGGGGCTCTCAACCATATGCCAATACCCCTATGACGTCTAGAGAGCCTGACTTTGGTCGTGGCTACGATGCGAAGCTCGAGGCTCGCTCTATGCAGGCTGCTGGCAACGAGACGCTGGGGTTCCAGGAGATCCGCTGGATCAATGTTCCTGGGCGATATGATCGCCGAGATGCCGCTGTACTACAGGCATATCTTACCGGACTGAAGTTCAAAGAACAAGCTGCCGTTACGCCGGATATGATGCCTGCAAACGGCCACCCACCAACCGAGAATCCTGGCCGCCTTGCTGGCGGCGAGCTAGGCTGTTGGCGTGCTCATGCAAACGTAGGTGACCCCTAACAAACAACCACAGCAAGAATTAGCAAATTTAACCTGCTTTCTTTCGGTCATGAATATCGACTAACCTGAATATTAACCCTACTCAATAGGTCTGGTCTGACGTGCTCAAAGACCGCACCGGCCCTATCCTCATCCTCGAAGCCGATGCCATCTGGGACCATGACACACGCATTGCTGCCGCCATTGCCAACCGGGAATTTGTCAAGTTCTTGAGTAAGATCAATTCAGTCCCTCGGCGCAGTAGCTTCTGGCCAGAGTATGCCCCTGGAAGCGCAGCTAAGTCGCAGATCGTGTACAACCCTCTCGATCCATGGCTGTCGGAACACTGGGATATGCTGCAGTTCGGTACCTGCAATGAAGGAGGTGCTAACGAAGATGTGTTCCTCACGTGGAAAGACGACACTGTTATCCCCGGCTTTGAACATGGCCCGATGAAACTTCAGGCAGAGCGTGGCGTGAGAGCGTCTGGAGGTCCTGTGTGTACAACTGCATATGCGATCTCGCAGCGCGGCGCGGCAAAGTTGCTGGTACGAACAGCGATGAATCTGAATGAACCAATTGATCTTATCATCGAAAAGATGGTCCACAACAAGGAGTTGTTATCATATGACATACTACCTGTCATGTTCGCACAGTGGGATTATAAGGAAAACCTCGGTCTGGAACACCGCAAGTCTGATATCAACCCAAACTTACGTCGTCGTAATAGAGAGTCTTTAGCTACTGACGTCTCAGCGTCTACACCTAAGACAGAAAGCTCGACCACGAATGTCTCTACCGAATGGGTCGCCTCTGATGATCTGCTTACGGAGAAGTCGGGCAAACCAAAGGCCGTAGAACTAAGTGAGGCCGAGAAGGCCGAAAAAGAGAAGCAAGATCATATGAAAGGATGGCAGGAGGCAATTCTTTCGAGGAGTGTTTGGCGTGTCGGTGATAAGTACAAGAACTGGGCGAAGATGAGAGAGCCGGCGCTAGAGACGGCATACGCACGCATCTTTAGTGATCAAGATCTTGGATTGGAACAGTGGGTGTTTGATCTGAAGAAATATCAAACATCATATAGCTCCACGTCACGAGGCCATCCTCATCAGCCGAAACCGATCACGTAATAAGCTTGGGAAAAGGCAAAAAATCAATATATTTGGTAAAGAAATGTAAGATATTTGTTTCTTTTCAATTGGTACTGTTGCTATATTGTTCTTTATTGTTTTGCTTCTTTTGCTATTCAGCTACCCTTCATGATTTACAGCATACGATGTTAACATGAGACTTATGATAATATCTGTGAGCATGACTACCATTCAATATCAAATAGTTCAAATTTTGAAGTAATCTGGACGAATAAGTCCCCTTTTGTAAGGCATTGATGTTATATTGGCTCGGGACCTGAAAGTCTCAGCCAAAGCTTCTACAAGGTAATGAAATGAGGCCAGATAATGGTACGTGTGAAGATAAAATAAGGCACACTGTAAGTAACCTGATAATGATGAACCTGATTGAAAAGTGAGGAGGCGAATATGAAAAGAGCAACTCATGTCCAAGTTTCGATCATACACCACAGATCAAAATAAGGAAAAAAGATGTAAGGTATCGGGAGGGGAGGTATCTCAATATACGTAGCATGATTATCATGGCACGTGTGGAAAGATGATGATGTGAAGGAGGGATGATCGCCATCGGATGGAACGAAAACTTGTGCGTTTGAAAAATAAACTAGAGATTTGAGGGTGTTCGATCAGTGTATATGGTTCTAGAATGAGATAAAGAAGGGAACGGTTGGATAGGACTTGATCGGGTGGGCACACTGACAGAGTCATGTAGCATCGTAATATATGTTGTATAAAGGAGGTTAGAGGAGACCTAAGGTAATCGGTGATACACTTGTCGACATGCAACGACTAGAAACAAGAAACATACCCTTCCTTCATATTGTGCGTCGACCACGGAAGCACTGCGCGGCACCTGAAGCTGCTGTGTATCGGGGTTGATTGTGTGTGTGTGTCTTTATCATACTACCGCTTCGCGGTTCAAGGCTCACATTAGGCAGTCTGAGATCTATAGAGACTACATAGATATTGAGCGGGAGGCTAGTAGTGACCTTCGCATACTTGATGATAATTGGTGATTGACGACGAGGATAATTTTATTTGTTATACTACCAGTAGTGCGCTGTTCAATGTCCGCATTAGGAAGTCACAACGTCAGCAGTGTCCGTGTTGTGGCTTTTTTTTTTTTTTTT
>LXGT01000092.1:0-93904 GCA_001640655.1 Endoconidiophora laricicola | reverse complement strand
CCCCAACTTGGTTATACCTCAATACAAAGAAAATCCCGTGTTTCTATACATCATTATTTTCGTCTTGTACCTGTGAGCCTAAGCCCTATTATAGTGATGACGCTACTGAGTCATCCAAGTCTAACTACAACTGCTTAAGTTCATGTGTAGCGGTCATAATGAACGGTTGTTTGAGGCTTGACCGCCTGCAAGCTACTGGCAACAACCAAATAAAAGTAGCAGAGCCCAATCCACGGCAGCTAATAGAAGGAGAGAGGAGCGAGTTTTACAATGTAAGAAATAAGTAGTGTTGATATGATAATAATACTGTATATATATAACTGCTTTTGTTTCCTATCTAATGTTTGTTTTTGTGCCGGATAAGACTGAGGACGTAAAGGAAAAAGAAAATGGTGTTCAAACCTAAGGCAACGAATGGTCTGTCCTAAGCTACGAAAGACCCCTCGACGGCGAACATGGGAATCTACGGGGGGGGGGGGTAGATTTTATATTTTCTTTAGTTTTACATATCGTGTTTTGTTATGCTTATCATATTCTCCTCTGATTTTGATGTCAAGTTATTAGGTAGTAATATCGGTTAAAAGAAACTGAATAAGAGTATGAACAAATAACACCGCTAGTGGTGATGAGCAAGTTAACTGATTGATTGGCCTTGCTGAAATTTTTTTTCATTGCTTCGTCAAGTAGAAGCTAAGTAGGTTAACAATGTAAAAGGCCTGATGTTTACCAAAGACCTCATGTTAGTAGTTGTTAGATTACTACTAATCAACCAACTAATAGGTAGACTAAGCTCAACGAGGACATAGAGAACCCCCCCCCCCCCCCCCCTCCCTCCAAGATATTGAGAAAAAGTATCAAAAGATGAATCAAGTAGGATCCCCCAGTCCATTTTTTCATAAAAGTCATGTTTACAGAAATGCAGCAAGATATGCTATATTTCCGACTTTCGTGATATTTTGGCTTCTTATCTTTTACGCTGTATATTGTCATGAAACAATTGGATCGACATCCTTATCTGCTAGATTTATATCTTTTCTATTTTCTTATTATCACGCACAGTCTCGTAATTGAACGCATCTCTTGTAACGACGAGGTGAGCGGGCATCGAGGCTGCTATGTTATAGAATGAATGTTCTTCTTTTCTCTTTAACCTCTATTTGATACTACGTAAATGCGTTTTATATTACTTATAATTGTATAGATTGTTTAAGCCTTTTAAAGTATAAAGTCGTAGTAAGGTGGCAAGCATTTACCGATGGTTCTAAATAGTGAAAGTAACTACGCCTCTCAAGCCTAGAGGAGAAACATACAGTTTACAGGCCTACCTGCCAGTGCCATGTTTTGTCAGCTCCAAGCCAACAGGCTTACTATAACAACTAACGGGTGATTTGGAGGGAAGGAAACCCGGCGGGCTGAATCTGAGCATAGGCAAGTGCTGAGAAGAGGAAGAAGGAAGAAGAATGACGAGAGAAAGAGAGAGAGAGAGAGAGAGATGGATGGCGAGGATTGAGTACTGTTGGATGCTTTGAATGTGCTTGTTTATCGATCTTGTAGTCAATTACCTTCGTCACCAACAAGAGAATAGTAAGCCGATAGATTGTTTGGTTCTACAGTAGACTTACTTTTGTAAAACCTTTGGGTGCGTCTTTACAAACATACACACACCCACAAAATACTATCTTTTGTTCACGTCCCCTACGGAGTTCGCTACTGTAGATAGAAGCACCACTTGCATGATGTTTGCTGTACACAACACACGCAAGTTAGCGAGAAAGTATTGGTGTACGTGAGAGGGCTGGTTGTTTTCTGTTATTTGATGTTGACACTAACTGCCCCGTTCTAGCCGGGTGTGTATACGAAGATATGATGTCGGATATATATCATGCATTAGTTCCTTTTTGGTTATGGTAGCGTAGGCCAAGGAGTATGACAAACGAGGGAAGCGATGTATTCGACGCAAGTAAGAATCACACATTGTATGGTAAGATGAATGGCCGTATTGAGGTGTGGACTTCTGGCTAGATCTGAGACTTGACTTATGACCTCATCTCTGTATATCGACTTTACATGTGCTCGAAACTAAGATATGCTTGTAGAGAAGGTGGGTTGATTCAAAGCACTGGGTCGTATTTGAATGGTCAGCTAACAATACTATAACGTACGTAAGACTTGCAATGAGGGGATATCGCCTTTGCTTGAGCATGATAGCCAAGTGGCAGGGCTTGGATGTATCATACCCCTCCTCTCCGTAGGCTTTTTTTTTTCCCTCATCTAGCGGTATCTACAGGGCATTAAGGTAGATAACATCTCCTAGAAAGACATCACGTAGCTTGTTTTTTTTATACCATTGATTATCTTCTTTTTAATTTTTGCTTAATTAATGTTCTTATTTTCTTTTAGCGTGTGTCGTTAGCCTCGAGTTGAAGATCTCAGGCGAAGTCCAACTATTCGTCAGCTGTGATAGTTAATCAGCTGGGCTGATAGTCCGCCCCGGCTCCGTCAATAGTCTAGCTTATATGCATTCTATTGGTGTTTATGACGTCCTAGTAGATTTGCGAGGCAGTGTTGAAGTAAGGAAGGAATGCCCTAAGACTGTAAAGTGCCAAGTATGGAACCGGGAGGCAGGAGAAATAGTGACTAAGAAGATAGTCGAAGGAGTAGGATCAACGCCAGGAATCCTATCTACATGAATATACAGCTACTTGGCCTACACTTTCACGAACTTTGGTAAAAAACGACTCTTTCATCCACCTGGGTTATCAGTCTTGCCTTTCGAAATAATATGGTCGAGCCTAGCACGGACAGTGGAGATAAAAATGGAAGATAAAATGTAAGTCTTATGTTGATCGATCTAAACTTACGCGTCTAGGTTCGTATAAGAAAAGTTACAGAAATACACTACTAAGATATCGAGGGCTGTGGAGAGCCTAAAAGAGAAAGAGGCGAGACATCGAGAATCGAACATATCACAAAGAGACAACTCAAGAGAAGCAATATGACAAAGGCTCTGCAACTAGTTCTCACAAAAAGGTAGCCAACCGTCTTTGGAAGTTATATTTAAACAAACAGCGCTTTGCAGTTTCTGGTATCTCAGATCACATGGTTGTATCTTTGTAGAAGCTTAGTTGACTATAGTGATCATATCTATGCTGCAGCTTTCCAGCTAGCACAAGGGAAGCATAAGGAAGGCCTCTCTAAGATAGAGTAGCTTCTCCTTGGAGAAGACAAAATTCCTGCATCCGGATTGTGGCTGCAAGGTATTGGGCAGCAGAGTTTCTAAGAGAGACATGATGGATCCGTCCTTACAAGAATGCTGACCGCTTCTATGAAAAGGCTACTTATTTTATATTGTGAATTAATCAAGTAAGATCGAGATTCCTAGATACAGGACGCCTTCAAGATTATAAGATTAATAGCATGGAATGGTTATAGAAGTTAAGCATGTATCAAGGGAACAACAGCACCCGGCGAAGAGTTTGTTTTCCACATTCAATATTCCTGGTAGCTACTAACCCAGAGAAACACTCTGAGAGCCTAGTTTGGCTTTGATATCGATGTGGAGATGGGCTAGTCATATAAAAATAGGTATCGAGAATCTCAACCGTGAATCTGTCTTGGTCACAAGCATTTGCAAGAGATACTAGGTAAACAAGTAGCAAAACGGAACTAAGACATTTTTTTTGGCTACGCCACTAAAATAAGTGCTCTGCTAACATATATGATACGTACCAAACATCCATATCGCGAGAATCAAAAGCATCATTGCTTTCTCGGGGATGAGATTACATAAACTGTGTGGCTCTACATAGCAGCTTTCCTGCATGTCCTTTTGCTAGTTCCGCTAAGGAAGAGAGGCTCTTGAGTCTTGAGGCATTGAACATGCTATCAGTACCCAAACACCCATCTATCTGTTGTGCACTCTTTGAACGGAACCTTGCCTGTCTCATATGCCGTTCGAGAGGATAAGAGAAAAAGAGAACTAGCTATACGGAAATAGTCTGCTAATTCTCGTTAAACACAACTCGGCTCCCCGTCGATCGTGCTTGACCGCCTCTGCTCTCTGGGTTGTGTGGAGGAGGAGAAACAAAAAGTGTATATCTTACAGTCTTTTGTCTTGAATTAGGTGGATTTATGGACTGGGCTAAGAGAGCGGAAGCGGAATAACGGCATGAAGAAAAGACATGCTAGATATAACAGCGCGGAAGAAAAGCCTCCAGAGTCGGCGGAATGGAAACGGTCCTACAGAACGGGAGCACGTACTCGACATCAATGTTTACTCTTGTCTAGATGTGCCGCATGAAGAAACTGGCTACAGTGCCATGTAAGTATGTAGGCATCCGAGTGACTTATGTCTTGAAACAAAAGATCAACAAAGATGCATGTTGAACAAGCATTTCCTACATCATTACTTTGTCAAAAGGGCCTGCAAGGCTCTGATCTAGAAATCGAGCGCTGGTTATAGCTAGCCGGCTAGCCCCTTGCAATAATGACCGAGTGACTAGCTTGCTTGCACCGCACGGGCTGAACTCTATCATAGTATCTGGGATTAGACTAGCAAGCATCTGAAACTACTAATGCTCGATGCTTAGTATGTTATAATATAGAGATACTACAGTCTATTCCACTATATAATTGTATATCTTCTATCTCAAGAGAACTACTGTATCTAGGCTAACAATCTTCTTCTTAGGCCAGACTATCATAATCCCACGGTTATCAAGGCAAGCTAGGGAAGCCTTGAACACATGGCAAAAGGGTGGACAGGTAGCTACGGGACCTTGCCGTCTTTGGTTCGATGACACCATACAATCACAATATAGTCTCCTCTATTGTGTATTGTGCTTTGGATGTTCTGTATCTTATATTGGCCCTACTATTAGAAACATGGCGGCGATGGGCGCAACATCGTGACTGTTTCCCACATATAGACTAGCAGTTCATAGCATAAGACGCACAGCATAGACACATATCAAAAAAGCTAGCTTTGAAGAGAAGTCGGGAGCTATGCACCTCCCCAGCAAGCCCTAGCTTCAGCGCCAATGAGAAATACTTGCTCAAGCTCTGCTTTGCTTTCACTCTTTCAAAAATTTTTTGCTTTTCATGTAGTCTGCCGCTTGCTCACATATGGTGCATATTGTCTATATAGTCCTGGAACTGTGTCGTAACACTAGCACGTATACAAGCAGATAATCTGTTGGCCAACCAGTCTTTGGGCCGTCTTTGCGGTTACGCAGCAGCAGAGGCAGGCTTGGCTTGTGACACTCAATCGAAGCCCTAAAGACACTGTCGTAGCCTTTGCATATATCTTCTGTCTTTATTCTATTCAGCCTACGCTGTTTGGCCCAGGCCGCAGACTGATTTACGCCACAGCGCGTGGTTCTTTGCAATACATCTATCGTACACTGCTGAATGCGTGCTTCAGAAGCGTAGCACGACAGTTGCACACCACTATGCACAGGGAACGAACTTGAACGGATGCTGGAAGGATGAGTCGACTGGATATATCATCTAGCCTCAAGCCTCCGGCATCTTAGTTTTTGAACAATACATTAGTACAGTTCGCAGGCCAAAGGCTGTACAACAGCTCGATATTAGTGGCTCGAATACGTTCATATATGCTTCATACACCCACCGGGTATCGACCTTCCGCGTTCGATACTACCAGCCATGGCTGTTATACATACAGCGACCACGTGAAAAAGCGCTGGTCTCACAGCCATATAATGAAGTGCCCTCTATGATCTGACGAGTATCCTGCTTTGCTTACCTGACTCTCCTGCCTGGACTAAAGACAAGTGTCTACGGCAGCATTGGCTTTCACCTTTTAAGTACTTAAGGCCAGAGGGAACTCGGACTGGCGCCTCTGGTGTACAAACACCACCATGAATCTGCAGTCAAGCGAGAAGCCCGGCCGCCACGAACCTCTATGTTTTCTTGTTTTGCTGTTACGATAGACGAATTCACCGATCCAACTGGGAGAAGAGAAAAAGCAGATGTTATATATCTGATATCAAGCAACGCACAACAGAACTAGAGCATGCTTACAGAGTTAACCGGAATGGGGTCCTGGTCGCCAGCCGACAGTAAGTGATTCTGAAAACGCTGTATTCTACGCGATCCAGGCTGGTTCATCATGTGCTTTGTTATCCTGCTTGTTTGTGTTTTTGTTCCAAGTAGGTGGTCTTACTTTAAGAGAGGAGGGAAAATAAGAGAAGAAAATGACAAGATGATGAACACTATGGCCCATGCTTTTGACGACTGAAGCTGTTGCTCCCCCCCCCTTTTTTTTTTTCCAATCCAGGCAGGCTGTATAATATAGGGACGCATGAAGGCTACATCTTTGAATATCTGGACATAGCCAATAGTCAAGCAGTCACTGCTTCTGCGCAGAGACAGACATATAGACCTAAAGAAGGAGGAGAAAAAAAATAGACAGAAGAAAGACTGCGAAAGACCATATGTAGCCGCTAGAGAACATGTCGTGCTATCTTGCTATAAAACGACTATCGGACCTTTGAAAACGGCACTTTTGCTGCCCTCTCTCTATTCTCGTGCATGCATGTGGAAGATGTAGGAGAAACGCAGAGAATTACGAATAGCAAAAGCCTAAATTCTCTGCGTTGTAAAAGACATGCAGTCTGACTAAATGCTACTATTCCTCCTCATAGTAATTATGGCTTATATGTATGTACACAAGGAAGCAAATACAACCCCATCGATTGTTGCTAGCGAAAGTCCAACCCCGGGATGTCGGAACGCTTTCTCCATCGGCTCTGGTCTCTATTCTATTAATGTTACATTGCCCCCCATTCGGCTGTCATTTATTTTCTACTTCTTGCTAGAAATGAAGAAACGAGGCCAGATGAGAACCATATACGCCCTAGCAGTAGCACCCGGCATAGGAGGGGGAGTGGACGCATAAACTAGATGATGATGGTAGCTTGTATTTGATAAAGCAGTCATCTGTGAAGATAATGGCTATAATGTTTTTCTCTATTTATTTCTTCTCTCTTTATTTTTGCCTACTATCGCTAGTTTGCAACTTGCCTACAGATGACTAGTGATTCTCCTCTTCGCGTGGTATTCTTCACAGATAGAGCCAGTATTAGATACTAGTGACGAAGTCCCAAGTAGCAGAACAGAGATGAGTATAAAAAATTACCAGCTATAGGATAATAAGTTGTATAGATATGGATGCTGTCATTCAACGTAGCTCTCTACCTGGTTTATTAAATCGGAGAATTAGCTCTTCACTAATCTTTCCTATAGAAAAAGAACTGCACCTGGCCAGCCAACTCAGACGAAGCTGATCTGTGCAGCTTCAGAATTTCTCTTCAAGCCAATCCAAAAGGACCTTTCTGCCGTCGTGCGGCTGGTGCAAAGACGTCAATAATTGAGACTCGCCTGGCCACCTGAATTTATCTTCTAAGTGGCAAATAAGCAAAATTCATACGCAGACAAGAAATACAACGTTGAGTATGTATATACGCTGGTGAAAAAAATATTTTTTAGAACTTAACGAAAGAAGGCATTGCTACTGCATATGCAAAGTTCTTTACATGACATACAAGAGAATACAAATGGTACTCGACATATTCTCAAGATCCAAGGAGGAGTTAAGCACCCTATACACACGTACACTATGATGTATCTCTAATATCTTGCTAGCATTGAAGGGCAAGACAGGATGCAAAGGTGAAGCTGCTACAACGTTCTCTCTTGGTCCAGCAACTCAAACTTCACGGGTAGAGGAAGACGTATAGGCAGATGGACGAGGTTAGTTATAGTCTATCGGTGTATGATGAATCCCAATCGAAGCAGAAAAGAAACAAAGAGAAAGGAAATCGAAAACCTGCTGGTGGCGTTTCCGCTTTATCGCAGCATGTCGGTCCTCCTCTATTTCAAGTTATATGTGGACTTGGTGGTATGATATGACCATGAGGAAGTAACTTACATAGCATAAGCACGTCCTGGTCAATACTACGGGCATCACTATACATTGCCGGCTGGCAATATTCGTTGTTTTTGTCCTATCCATACGTGGTGGTTTGTTTTCTTTCTCTTTCACATTCTTTCTTTTTATTATCTTCAGCGCTGTAAGCGCCCAGCATGGCCATAGTCGGCAAAGCCAGCTAACTATCAACTTTCAGAATTGGGCATCATGCATAGCAATGGCTTGAGACAAGGATACAGCTAGTTGTACTAGCGATGTTACTATATCATGAGTAAAAGAGAACCAAAAAAAAGTCTGGTATATTCCGGGCGTAGCGTCACAGAAAGATAGCTCTCGATAACTTTCTTCTTCACTACTAAGTTCTGTCTTGATCGATCTTAACTTATATGCTAGTACCCAGTGCTTGTTAAGTGCAATGTGATGTATCCTATTCTCGATAAACAATAATCAACATTGTTAGAAAAATAACGTAATGAGTAAAAAACCTCCAACGTTGTATGTATATATATGTTAGTTAGCTTCTCCGTCCAGCACACTATGTTGCCTCCCATATGTATCTCCGTATATGGCCGGGCTTACTTGCAACTAACCTCGTTGGGGATAATCGATCTGCTTGTTTTCTTCAATCCCTTTCCTACGGTGATAATCACTAATTCATGTTATACTAGCTCGTTTATATGTTCGGCAAACTTGATGTCGTCTATATCGCGTCAACGTGCTATACTCTACACCGTCATGCAGAAGGCTAAGATAGTGCTGCTTAGCTATGATGTTTGACGTCAGTATGATAAATTCGTAACAAGACTACTTCTAACAGCGCCTTGAGTTGACGTATGTAGGGTGCAAGGTGATATGTACAGACATACAATATATATGTTCCCATATTCTGGCTTTGTACGATTTTGCCAACGCATCTACATACTAATAGTAAGTGCTAGCCCAAACTATACTGTCACAACATCATATTTACATCTCATTTCCTTTTGCAGTTTTCGTATAGTTCGGAAATGTTGTCCGTCTCTCATATTCCTCCCTTCGATATCAAACAGGTAAAAAAATCTGACACTTGCCCCCCTCCCCCGCCCGCAAGCTACTGGCTAACAAAGTTTTTTCATTGGCTGGCTGTAGGGGTCTACTACTACTAGTAGTAGGTAGCAAGACTGGGTTACTCGGACCTTCAATAGGCACTAGTCTAGCTGCACGTCTCATGCACACACCTCGCATTAGCCAGCCTAAGGTATTTCTTGTCATCGACTAAAGAAACAAACACCACCTCAAGTACATGTAATGATTATGCGTACAGGAAAAAATCCGGCGATGACTTGCCATAGTTGGTGGCGTAGCGGTAGAGTTGTAGACAATGTAGAGTATATGCCATGTCCCTTCTCACCACCATCCACGCCCGCTTCTTAGGATGCTCGTTGCGATGTCTCGCTCGTACAGTACATGCTCGACTACTTCTATTTGGCAGGCTACTTTTCTCTTTTTCTGCTTCCGACTTGCGGCACTATTAGCGTTCCGTATCCGGTAGATAAAACGCAGCACAGTCATATATCGTTATGTAGCCTGCGTTGCTGTTGCTTTCGGTGCTTAGGTCGGTGCGGGGCGGGGTTGTTGGTTGAGCACATGCCGCCCAGGTTTTAATCAAGTGTGCGTCGCAGTCCCCGCTGATACGCTGTCAGACTGTCCAGCCATGATGTACAATGGCCGCGGTGGTAGTTACAACGAAGATGCTGATGCTGATGCCTTGATTGAGGCTACAGATAGATAGCTCTGCTCACATTCTTCTTGTCTTTTCAATAGTGAGCTTGGCACCTAACCGCATATGTATATATATATATAGAGTTTATACGGCTTGTTGGGGATAGAAACGGAACAGATATAGCCGCACGGACACTATACACAGTAGTTGCCTCCATTTCAAGTATCGGCCGTCACTCATCCGTAGGCGGTCGATACTTGCGCTGATGATAAGTACCAGACTCTCAGACGACCGTGATTCATTGGCAAGGATCGGCAGTAATGAAAATCGAGCAAATCTAGAAGTAATTGTCTGGCTCGTTTGACTCTATAGTACTAGCCATTACGTATTTGGCATTGCAACTTCATCATGTGAGGGTCTTGCTATACGTCCTCCATCCTACATTACATTTTTGGATTCGCAAAGTTAGAAGCTAAAGCATTGTTAATCTGGCTGAACTTCGACCCTTTTTTAGTCGTAGTGGCAGGGAGCATTCAACCTAACATTTCATCATTGGGTGGAACCCTTGGACCTTGGTAACAATGAAGATAAGAAACTATATATCATGTGAGGTAAACGTCTGCCAAAGCCTTAGGCTGTCGATCGCAGATTTCATCAGTCTGCTTTGCTACTATAGTAAAGTGGCAAAGTTGGAGTGTAAGAAGGTCAGCAGGAATTGCTACTAGTCTCTTCCATGCCCCGCGCGCGTACTACGTATCTTACCATGTCAACGCCTGGAAAAGAAAGATATGGTAAAACCAGCACAAGTACAACTCTATAGTATGAAGGCTAAAGTAAGTTTTGGACTCTTTGACTTTGAGCGCGTTTGTGATCCTACTAAATTAAGTCTGATCCAGTTGGCCCAAGATTACCCAAGCCCATATACTCCTTTGATTCAGGATTGCGGCCTCATAATTGATCATATTCATCCAGACTTGGAGACTCTAGGATGCGGGAGCGACCGAGCTTTATCGTCCATAAGTCAGCTTCTAGATATACTGTGTTAGCTCAGATTTGTTGCCTTATGGATGGCATATGGGGGGGGGGGGCGCAGGATGCAGTGAACTGCCGCGATGAGAACTAGATATTGTGTTGTTCTAAGATCATCATCCGCGTTCTGACCAATTGTCCTTAATTTTCAGTTTCGCCAGCAGAATCCATGACGAATTTTAGAAAACAATATTCTGCGGGAGGGGGATGGGGGGGCTTAACAAGGGGAGAAAGATAGAGACGTAGTATTAAATTATCAAAGGTAAGGTAAGCTAAAACCTGTTTTTTGATTAGTCATATTCTCTAGTATCCGGTGAGACATGTTTACTTTCCGGTGTGCTCGGTGAAGCCATACGCGTTAGCCTTCTTCACCTCAACGCCCACAACTATCACGAATACTACATAGCTCATGACGGATCTTGTATCAACCTATTTAATTCACAAACACATATCTATCCTTACGCAACTCATTTTACCTAAACTAACGAAACTTTCGTGCTGCTCCTGTACTGTGCAATTTAATTCGTAATTATAACTCGGCTCCATATTTTCAACAAATCGTAGTCGCTAATTACTCACTGGACATCAGTGAAGCCCAGTAAACAATGAGCGAAACCTGGGCGCAAAGGCGCCAAGGCATATTCCGGTCTGTTTTCCCCGATGATTCTTCCAAGGGCGGCGAGGCGATCTTTCCGGTGCGAACATCGCCGCGTAAACAAGCAAACTTCTCCGTCGTGCACGGCGACCCCGCGGCCATTGACCAGAAGCGCTGGACCGTAGCATGGCATCACATTACCTCGCTATTGAAGCTTCCTCCTGGCCTTGACATTGGTAAGGACACAATTGACGGCACTGACTATCAGCCGGCTCTTCTTATTGTCCTACATCCGACACAAGAAGTTCCAAAGGCTACTAGGACGGAGGATCTGTTCAGCTGGTACATCAAGCAGGTCCATCGCCACTATTCGCAAAGCCTCCAATGGCTACTTGAATCGTACGAAACTGAGACCGACAATCGACAATACTTGATCCAAGTCATCGAAACACTACAAAGAGCCTTTGACATCTATCTATCAAGACTCATCATTATCACGGATGTAATGGATACTACTGCGCGAGATGATTTAATGTCTCGTTTCTTCCGTCAGCTACGTGGTCTTGTTGCAAGCTCACAGCCAGAGTTCTTCTACGAAGCACTTAACGTAGTTCTTCTCGTGTATACCAGATCGATACTACACCAGACTCCATCATTGTCTGAAAGCGCAGCAAGTTTCGAGGAGCTTATCCAGCTTGCCAGTTCTCTCCAATATCTTGGGCTAGGAGGCCGTAGATTCGAGATATATTTCGCCTTGGCTTTGAATACTACTCTCAGAGAACATATACAAAACCATTACAGCGATATTTTCACCAACCAGCTCGACGTACCTTATGTTATTGATCCATTATCATATGATAACCAGGCAATCACCGTCTCTCAAAACATAGCCTCTCTGTACAAATGGATCGAAACAGATTTCGCTCGCCTTGCGTTCGAAGTTATTACAAAACTAGGAAAGCCCATGAACAAGTCATATCTCGTGACATGGAAGGAAAATGCTGCCGCTTTGTTAGTCAACCTTCGCATTAATCAACTCTTCAACATCGTCGAGCACTGGCCAAGTAGCAAAGGTGGCCTGCTAGATTTGAAGGTTTGTATCGCAAAGCCTGTACAAAGGGCCAGTTTGATTAAGGTCTTCTCGCGACATATAGAGACTCGCCTTTTAAATCCAGGTAGTTCAACTCTCCGAATTCTACGCTTTTATATCTCTATGATCCGGACATTTCATGCTCTAGATGGATCCAAAGTCCTTCTGTCACGTGTAGTGCCATCACTGCAATTATATCTATGTCAAAGAGTCGATGCTATCCGTATTGTCGTTACGGGACTTCTCTCAGATACCAGGGAGGGCGAGACCACCATTGATAAGACCCGGCTGACAGAACTGTCCGCTATTCTTAATGATGTTTCACAAAGACAGCCGCAGCGACCTGTTGCCGATGATCCAGATCTCGATTGGAACGACATGAACTGGAGTCCTGCTCCATTGGATGCCGGTCTCAACTTCCAACGCCCCAAAACTGAAGACGTTATCGGGACTCTTATCAACGCACTCGGTTCTCAGGACATGTTCATCAAGGAGTTTCAGGGTATTGTCGGCGAACGCCTATTGACCATGTCTAGTTCACTTGAACAGGAAACCAAGGTTCTCAATCTTCTTAAGAAGCGATACGGCGAAGCCGCTCTACAGCACTGTGATGTCATGCTACGCGATATAATAGAGTCCAAGAAGCTCAACGCCCTTGTCGTAAGCGCCGTCAAAATCGCCGCAGCCCCCGAACAGCCAGTCCCGCCTCTATGTTCCGCCAAGATCTTGTCTAGGATATACTGGCCTAATATCGACCGAGAGCATTTCCTCATCCCCGAGCCCATCACCAAATCTCAGAAATGGTACTCAGATAACTACACTCACATCAAAGAGTCGCGAAAGCTTACTTGGCTTGACCATATGGGTACAGCTACTGTGAGGCTTCAGCTGGAGGATAGAGTCATCACAGCCGAATGCAAAACATATGTCGCAACAGTTATATATGCATTCGGAGATGAATCGCAAGACAACCTTCCGGGCCGCCCAGTAGAGCTCTCTGTTGATGATCTTGAGATGAAGCTACAGATGGATACCGACTACATCGAAGAGGCTCTGGCATTCTGGGTAGAAAAAAAGGTTCTCCGTTTTGTCTCCAACGGCTCATACACTGTGATTGAGCGTGAAGCCGATGTTCTCAAGGCTGCCCAAGAATCGCCAATCAAGACCGGAAACGCGGGTGGTGCCGCCTCGGGCTCCGACAACAAGAACTTCACGGACAAGAATCGTGAAAACAGCCCGATATATTGGCAGTTCATCAAGGGTATGCTGACTAACTCGCCAACACCAATGCCGCTTCCACGTATGTCCATGATGCTAAAATTGGTGGTTCCTGGTGGGTTCACGTGGTCAAACGATGAATTATTGGAGTTCATGTCGGAGAAGGTGGAGGAAGGTGAGGTTGAACTCAAAGCGGGCAAGTATCGTTTAGTCAAGAAGTGAAGAGGAGAGATTCGATACGAGGCGAGCATTTTGTACCATGTGGATGATGAGCTCAATCAGCTTTCAATAATATCAGCAGTACATTTACCTAGCCCTTTAGCTTCTTACACAATTTTTTGGGGGGTTCGCTAGGTTGAGTGGTGCTCTTTGGTTTGTTATATCCTAACCATAAGATATATACAAAATAGTCATAATAATTGTTCGAATGACAAGGAGTTCCTCTATTGCTAGATAGTCATGCAAATGTTGGATGAAGAAAAAACCAAAGACCTATTTATCCTGACCAAGATAAACTAGAGGGATAAGACATATTGAGAGACCAGCTGCGCAGAATGTAGAGCCCAAAACAAGAATGAGAAAAAGGCGAAAGAGAAAAAGACACGACACCCATGCTAGTAGTGCGGATGGGGTCATAAGCTCTGCTAACTGATCCTCCCTCTTTATATTTAAATCTTCCTGTTGCAGTCACCATACGTACGACAGTATCTTCACATTATGAAAGTAGACTAGCGAACTCCGAGAGGGACTAGGCAGACCCTGTAGCTGGCTAATCTAGGATCTCTAGTAGTACTCAAATGAAATGGTATAATAAGAAGAGTAGCAAAACCAAAAAAAAAAAAGCAAGACGAAAAAGTAGTAGAAAGAGCCAACAGGAGAAATCAAAACGTGATATATGACCAAATAAAGGGTGGATATAGGCTTATCGATAGGTTGTAAATGTTTATCGAGTTTAACCAATGACAAGTTCCTCCATGGCTTTCTGGTCGGGCAGAGTATGCTTCTTGGGAGGCAGCGGAGAAGGGTCAGCCTAATCCTTTTGGGCCTTCTTCCCCTCCCATTCCTGACTGTACGGGACGGGCAGAGGAGCCTTCGGAGCAGGAGACTTGAGAACCGCCGTGCCAGGCTTTCCCTCCGTCGTGTCAGCCGAACTCTCAGGACCCTCAACCACAGGATCCACCGCCTCGAGAGCTTTAGCCAAAGCCATTGTCTTCTCCTTGATCTTGAGCTTGAGATACTGTTCGGTGACGCTCATTGGGTCATGCTTCTCCAGGACATCGACGAGCTCTTCTATGGCAGATATGGTATCATCACTTTAAAAATTCGCCGAGTAGAAGCCAAAGTCATCAAACATTGTATCCGTGAAAGTTTGTTTTCGTCTAAAGATCAGTTTAACAAAGGTGAGGCACGGTGAAAGAGGTAGACGTCAAAAATAAGCCTGCTTGTTTTTGTATTCTTAAAGAAAATAGAGTTTCTTTTCCTTTTTTTTTTTTAGTTCACGACAAAGTACCTTTATAGTTGCTTTGGTCTCTGGGTCATGATTACAAAGCAAGAAATGAACGGAATACCCGCTAAGAAATGAATGACATTTTCCTATTCGTATCGAGAAAGTTCCTATAGCTGTGACCGTATTTGAATGCCCTATTTCTTTTCCTTTTCTATTCAGGCTCGATTACTTTAGCCGCTTCAGCAGCCCCTTGAAGCAAGGGACGTACATATAACATGCACATACCTACATATACATATCAATGTCTGTTCTAGGCTTGTTTCTTTGATATTTCAGACAACGAAGGTTAGAAGAGCTGCGTGGCGCTTGAGAGGTAATATTGGCTTATGGCTGACCCCCCTCATGATTCGTTTCGCTGGGTTACGATGGATATACCGTTAGTTTGGTTTGATCTGCCTATCTTGGGGTTCTTGGAATTGACAGTCGCCAGCGCGGGCACAGAGATCCATGTAGACATGGCTCTCCATTGGGCAAGTATACGTCGTGAGAGGCTATACAATATGTTCCACCTTCCTAAATACATTGAAAGGTACAGACACATAGAGACAAAGTACTCGCTATTTCCGATTTGCTGACATGGTTACTACGAACTTTCGAAAGTCATTTATTTGTTACGAGATCTAGGCGCTGGAGGTTCGGAGGCATATTGCTAAGCATATAGCCTATTACAGCACTAATCCGGTTCTTAGCGGCACTGTTTTGTTGGGGAGACTTATAATAGGCAAATTAGGGATTTATACAACATTAGCATGTAGGGGGAAGGCTGGCGCCCACAGGCTATTAGAAGCGCCCAAAGAAAGATCTTTTTTTTTTTTTAAAAAAGAAAAAAAAAACCTATGAGCAAATAGCCTGCAGGTTAAAACGCTCAGACTGAACTGATATAGAAGAAGCAAGTTTCTTCCCCTCCTTTTGGCGCTTCCTATCAGCTCTTTTGCATCGCATTTAGGTGTGGTGCACCCCTCCTAATCCCTGTGGTTTGCTGCTGCGACTAAGCATGGGGTTTGGTTGATTCTTGTTGGTGGTTTAGCTAGGCAATGCGAAGCAGGATAACTCGATGAGAAAAGAAGAAGACCGAAAAGAAGAAAGAAAAAAGCGCATGCAACCTTATTGTTTGTGCTGTTGTGTATACCGTCATTGGCCATCCAGTTAATGGGAGTTCAGGAACGGCACGGCCAAATACTAGATAGTGCACATATGAATGTTGGTTATGACCGCGATGGAAGCATGCAAGCCCAGGCCGAGCCTTCGTGGCCGAGTGTGTCACGCTATCAGAGCTACGTAGCCAGCAAGTCGATGGACATGTCTATATATTAGACAGGCCACAGTTGTTATTTGTATTCCGTATAGTACAGACGAGAATCACACGACTTTCTAGGTAAGGATGTCTTGCTCGTTTAGAGGGAAAAGAAGGTGTAGTTAGCTAGTTGGGAGGTAGAAAGGCGGTGCAGGGCTACAGAGGGATACAAGTTACTTCATGGTCTCCAAAGGCAATCACGGCTAAAGGGTAAACAATCAAACAGATGCAAAGGATAATGTCTCGTCTTTCCGTGTTGTAATAGGCGACTAGTCACACTATATTGATAACAAGAGAGCGGGTCCTGAGGCCTAAGGAGGGAGAGTAACGAAGAATATGACTAGGGGAAAAGGCATTTCCGGGCCGGCAGGGTCTATGAAATTTTGTCTCTGTCCGTTGGGTTTCTCGTGCTTTCAGTAGTGTTGCGTTGATCAAAGCAACAATGATAGGGCATCGGCCCTTGCTTGTGCAGAATGAGAGTAAATCCTCAATAGTTCTGGGTACAAGGTCGTCATCGAAGTAAGGTATGCTAGAGACAATTAGTAGGCTTGCGCATTTAATGGACATTAAGCGAGTAGATATGACGAGGGGTATATTGATAGACAAATAAAATAGCAACATATGTTGAGGAAAAGGAAAACTAAATCTAGTACCGGCTTATGGGACATCGGAAAAAAAAATCGAGAAAAAAAACCATAGCGAACTGAGTGGATAAAAAGTGAAAACTAAAAGGACGGCTCAGCACAGGGTTGGAATGGGGCTGGCTGCTTTTATGCAAAGATGCCTGGCTGGCTTGTCTGGCATAGCGATCAGAGATAGAGGTCTTGTCTCGTCATGTTCTGTCTGGCTAAACGTACATACATGATATAGGCATGCAGTCTGTCTAGGATAGAGTGCTTCTTGGGCACTGTATTGTCTGCCGCTACAGGGCACAACAGTGTCAGAGACAAGTAGATACCACCCAGAGCTGCAATATTACTTGCTACTGCTCGGTTCTATGACGGTGTCTTTTGCAGGCTGCATGTGATGTGAGATTTGTCCAAAGAAGGGATGGATAGTTTTGGGACTTTAGCTTTTAGTCACAGGTCACTATGACTAGTGGCATAGTCAGGTCAGCATGGCTTTGTTGATGGAAAAGTGAGAAACCCCGGAGCTGTTTCGGTTCAAGCAGCGCTTACCAATGGGTAGCAAGCAGCCTTGCCTTGCTAGATGAGACATTGCTTTGTATTTGTTATTTGCTGTTCAAAACTGGTGTTTTTGTTGCAGATTAGTGATGGCATTTGTTTTCTTCCTAGGTGTCAGGTAGTGTGACTTGCTTTTTCATCATCCATTCATGACGCTTTCTATCTGGTTGCCTTGAGACGCGGAGAGTAAGGGAGTCAGGATTATATATGCCTGGTTTGAGTAGAACCATAATCCGTAAGTAGTTCAAAGGCACTGTTATTTACTACATTAAACGTAACCCATACTATCTCTCAAATTTCAATACGAAACTTGTCGAGTTTTTTTTGAGAAGTTATACCGTGGCAAAATAAGGCGAAGCCTGTTCAACGTGCCTAGCTTTCGCCGAAGCTGAGTCTAGTTGGCAAACAACTAGTGATAACTGGATGAGATCAATGTTCAAATATTCAAACGAGCCACAGTTGGTTACTTCTTGTGCTGATAGGGGGGGGGGGGGGATTATATGAGCAAGGAAGAGATATACCCTGTAGAGGTCTATATCAGTCGCAGTCTTTAGAAACAGCATCATGATCGTGATTGTTGCATGTCTTGTGCAGGCAAACTTTGCGGTGTCCTACACGGAGAAAACAAGCCTTGATAGTAACCATTGGTATAATGATCCCCGCATGGGCCGAGTGAGCACGCCGTAAAACCGGGTGGTTATTGTGCTATGCTTATAATAGCATCAGGTATAGAAGATAGATGAGAAAGTTGTATAGACACATATTGACATTCAACATCAAGATGCGGGTATATGTTGTTGGACGGTCTAGGGATGAGATATCCTTTCGTTATGTCCGGACAATGCAAACCCCCTGGCCTCATGCTCCTAAGGCTCTGTACACTGGGCCAGACTAGGTGCCTTGACAATGTCTTTCGAATGTACTTAGTCTTCTTAGATCTCAGACTGCGTAATGCGGACCTTGAACCGCGCAGAGGCAGAATGATATATAACATCAGCATTTTATCAGCAATGCAAACACGCACCGCTACTGATTTGCCGTGAGTTCGGCTCTTCGGATATTCCATTACTGTAGGTATGAGCAGCGCGCACACTACGCCAGATATATCTAAAGGTCTGATCAATATACAAAACACAACTGATTGGATGACACCCGATGCTCAACCTTTGGCAGAAGAGAGGCACTAGACAGCACATCGCAGCCTGCCTAAATGGTTTCAGGATATTCATAATATCAAAGAAAGTACCTAGATTATATACAGTAAGCAATATGATAAATCAGTCGAGTCTTGGAAGAACAAGCACCGAGCAGCTTCTGGCACCAGGCACACAGGGTACGATTGTTTCAACACCTAGGAGCGTTTAACGCTTGAGAAGATTATTAAGTTTTGCAATCGAAGAGGACTAAGCAAGATATATATATATATAATCGATGTATATGTGAGGGCGGAGACACGATAAAGTGACAGGTTATATCTTAGTTTTTTTTTTTTTTTGGTTTAGGTCAAATCAAACGGCGAGGCATACGAAGGCGGTAAACAGAGGCTGATCGGGTGCAAGGAGAAAAGTCAGGTGCGTGTCGGAAATGCCAGAACAGTGAATATATGTACCGATAGAGTCGTATACTTCTTAGTGAGTTGAGTAAACTTCAGAAATCGTCAAATTTAAAATAACGAAAAAAAAAATTAATCAAAAAAAAAGTAACTCTGACCTTACTCGATGAGAATAAATCAGATGGAGTATGCTGACAAAAACTATGCCATTCGCTTCCAATTCTTGTTAATTAAGTGTTCACGCCATGGTAAATTCCCCGTGTCTAACCCGGTCATTCGTTGGTAGGCGTGCGGCACTGTATAGACCGCTATAGACAAAGGCTACACAGGCCTGTATCAGCTTAGCGATGATTCACATCACATCGGGCTAAGATACATTCATCACACAGTTGCACCATCATCTTACATATTTCCACGTACAGTGAGCCAGCCAGTCTGCCGAGCCAAGCCTGTCCGCGTTTCGATCTTCTGACCGACTGTCATTTGGACGGTCGTTTCTGCATAAGCCAGGCGCCATCAGCAACATGCCGTCATTCCTCCACAGAGCCCACGATTGAAAAAACTCAGCGCCTGCTAGCAGAAACATAAAAGAGCACAAAGAAATATATATACAGCTGTAGCTAGCGCCCGAGTACTTCTCATGGCGCACTCCAGGATCAACACCTGGTTCGTCGTAGGACTGCGGCCCATGGTCATTCATCCTCATCCTCGCTAGCCCTGGCATCGTCACTATAAACAGTAGTACCAGTAAGCAACAGCAACACTAAACCACAAGTACAATCAAAGACAGAAAAAGAGCCTTTCACAAAATGATGGGATGCAGTGTTGCAGCAGCACGGGGAAGGAGAGAAAAACAGAAGAAGAAAGAAGGTAAAACTCATCTAGCGTGTGGTCGCTGTACCTCCCTCTTGCTTCATTGAATCAGCATTACATGTACTATCATCAGAGTAAATTCTCACATGTCTGACCAGCCACCTAGACAAGTAAGGCAGCCTGCATCAAGAGAAATCCTGCAGCAACCCCGCCAGCCTTTCTAGCCAACAAACACGGACGTCTTCCATCACTATAATAACTATAATCACATATTTTTTCTTATACATAGATGCATTACATGTTAGTATATGCACGCATACCACATCACGATATATTGTTAGGATATCTGGGACATGTATCCTCTATGCCTGCCTCTGCCGCTGCTGTAAGCCTGTTTAGCCCAGTGCTATCCTTACTTTCCATCACAAACATTCTTGTTGAGGTGAGCCATAGTGATTGTCGGTACAGTGGGCGTTTCTGGTTCCGTCTCGCTGATATTCAAAACTCTCTCTCTCTCTCTTTTCGCATTTCCACAAAACAATATATCAACAAAATGTCGATGATGTCAATCATGGAAAATCACACATCCATCAACAGTTCTTATCGCTATCGATAACCTATCATTGCGGGACCGCCATGCTGAACGGATATCCTTCAATCCAGAGGGGCCCAAGGCCTAGAATGGCAGGAACGCTTGTGGAAGGAAGGATGCAGGACCGACACAAAGTACAAGTCAAGGGTTCTGATTGGTGCATCGACCATTTAACTGCTTTAAGTGGAAGTAAGCTGGGTCCATAATCCCAGCTCCCCTCTTTCCCTCTCTAGTATTACGTGGATAAAAACAAAAGGAAATAATTGTCATAGCTTTGAAAACTGTATATGATCATTGCTTCAAGTTGAGAAAACTAAAACAGAATCTCGCGCATAAAACGATAGAGGGCATCTTCTACTGTACTGTCTTAAAGGTTATTTTCCTTAGTATTTACACAAGATATCAGGTATCGGCCGTAGCCGATACTGCCCCGATACTGTTCGGCTCTCTTATTATCATTATTTTTATATCTCACATGACCATTATCGTACCTACCTGTACTAAACTACAACAGTTAGCCTAATGCCTTTGATGCATATATCTATATACAGAAACCAATAGTTACTCCGTTGTACCAATCTCAGTTAGACCGACATTCAGCCTCAAGCATCAGCTTTCGGTCATTGTAGCCATTTAGTCTATCCGCCTAAACACGCCACTTGGCAAATGTTGAAATTACACCGCTTAAACTTTGCCATAGTTGAGGCACATGCGTTCCGTTCCTATTGAAAAAAAAAAAAAAGGGTAACAAGTGTATTATATATGAAAGCCCATGAGTTTGTTATACCATCCAGCTTCTTAACCCTATATAAACCCTAGTCTTATCAACCAAACACGGAACAAGTCGTATGTAGGAATAGGAAAGGAGACAAACACTGAGCTTTTTTCATATGTTTGGACTCTGGATCTTAAACCATCACGAAAATTCGCAATACTATGTGGCCGAAGCCTTAGATCCAAGTGCCAGCAGTTACTCTTTCGCTTCTCGTTGTCAGTACATAGTAACTTATCTCCTTGAGTAGAGAGTCAATAATTAAGTCGGGAGTAAGAATCGTCGTGAGGGAGAGTTTGTTGGTCGGGAAGGCAGATTACATCTTACCCTTTCATTTGGCCGATAAGTACAACAAGTAATAATATAAGACTAACCGGCTCTATTTAGAACTATTTCCACATCCATATTGATGTGACCTTATAAAGATCACCATTGGCTGTTTTTCGTTCATCTACTTTGTTCGCATCCGTTCTGGTGAAGCCCCAACTATATGTGGTGATTACTAACTAGGATTATCTAGCCTGATTTGGCTGCACAGTTATACTTTCTAAGCCGCAGAACCATCAATTAAGTATTCAAAAATGAATAACAGGAAAACAAGTAACTGTAGTATGGGCCACCTTATCTACTATTTAATACTCATTTTTTTTTCTGCTATATAATCATATACCATATCTTAGTTAGGCTATTTAAAAAAAATCCTACGGACAAATCACATACTTTATAGCACGAAACGAAGCCCGATGATAGAACTATGAACAACGAAGCAGGAAATACAATGATAAATACAGGTCTTGTTATGAGGCAAGCGCATAGAGGATGGGCTAAACGGAGGTGAGAAGACGGCTTGCTTTTGGACAGACGATGTCCATTCATCCCTCCATACCCACCTGATCTTCCATTTACCCATGCACCATACTTATCTTATCCTTAGTCCTGCTCCGTCTAGCGTTGATGAAACCCAAGAATGTCCGAGCTATTGAATGCAGTTGTTAGCTGGGGTTTTATCTTCCTTTCTTTATTTTTATTTGATTTTATGAGATGCTTAGCTTTCGAGGTACGGCTTTCGAGGATTTAGTTGGGAATAAATACCTCTGGATTAGTTATGGAAAATTATCTCAGACAGGTATGATATTCAACTTCATATTGCAGATAAAATCATGTTGTTGTATACGAATTGCCTTGATAGTGCTTGCATCGGAGTTGCACTTGATCTCTATACTGCCATATATACTATACTTAGTAACTAGCAGAATTTCCGGTGTGAGTGGTAGTGGCACAAGACACATACATATAATGCATGCATTTATGAACCGTACATAAAATTGTGAAGCGCAGATATATTCGGTTGATATTGCCTCAAGTCGCTTGCCAGCAGTACGCCGCCTTTTGCTCTAGAATTGCTAGTTACAGCCCGCCGGTGACTTTCCTTTACAAGGGCATCATCGTATCTAAAAATCTCACATGTATGTATCAAGAATCCATGCACCAATAACTTCAGAGTGTGGGTTTATCTGAGCCTGTTTCCACCCACCACCAATACTTCATTGTGCTGCCGTTGTAGCATGGCGTAGGACTATATGTGAAAACGGAACATGCTAATACTACTCCATGACTTGCTTGGTGCTAGCCGACTTGAACAAGGTTTGTGTTTTTTTTTTTTTTTCGATTTTATTTTGCAGCGTTTCCTGCATTTTCCTACTGAAAAGATAAATTCAACCTTAGCTCGCTTTTCTGATGTGTTTTATTATTTCTATTTTTTATTATTTGGGCTGTACGATTCAGAATTGTCTAGCATTTTCAAAAGTTGAGGAGACTAGAAAAGGCCATGTACTCCCGCCTTCTCGTCTTTGCCGATTCTGCTCTCTTACTTGCTACTTTTGTCCGCCTTTAGTTTCTCGTTAGTAGTCCTACTTACATTGCTGCCATACGCCCGCTCGCTCTATCGCTTTCTTAGCGTCTGCTCGCCACTATCGCAGACTACTTCTCTAGCTCATTCTAACGTCACCGCCCACGCCCACATTACTATTCAATTGCTCAAAGAAAGGCTTTGCCGGGCACAACCACTGCTACCACTCCCAAAATCAGCCGATCATTAGCTGCTAGCTTTCGCTGACTTGCTTGCCCAGAATTTCCGGCTAAGAGCCTTGATTTCGGATATATATCCATCTCAACTATTTCAATTCACGAAGCCGTTTCTTGCCAACCAAACTGTCTTCATTTATGTGCTCTTCTCGCAATACATTTTCTCATTACTATTGCTTCTCTCGACGTCTCTAGCTTCGTTTGAACCTACATCCGGCAATCAACACATGTGAATTGGCAAACGTCGCTTGCCTGTTTTCAATTGTGATCTTGACACGCCTTCTCACGCTTTCGCAGTCAATAGCCTTGCTTTCTCTATAGGATCTTGTCAATCTCTCAGAAGCCGCATTTACGAGCCAGCTTATATCCTTTCACCGGAGTTCAAATAATAGCCCTCCATATCGTATTTGCCTCCCAGCCGTAGAGCTCTTGCCCTATCCTTACGACACAACTGATCCCTCAACAGAGAGTTATTGCCCCAGGTGCGCCTCTCCGTTTTCAGCACCTGCCATTCCATTACTGGTTACCGTAAAAAGAGTTCAACAACAACAAGCCTTCTTTCCTATAGGAAGTTACATAGGTAAGAGAAGAAAAAAAAAAAAACATCAACATCTTCACTTGTCCCGTTATTTTTCTATCTCAAGCGTTTGAATTCCTCACCGTTCTCTTCCTAATTATCCTTACTTCTCATTACCCTTTCAACCTTATACTTCTCTACTCCTCCTATTCACCTGTTTCAGCGATCCTAAATCATCACCACGAACCTCAAAGGTTCTATCTCTAACCCTCTCGACACATCCAGATACATCTTGTCACATTGGTATCCAACCTGTCCAATTCTGTTCTTATTACCAAAGTGCAGATAAGTAGGCATTTTCTGCTGGTTGGTTTATACAGTTTGGCTTTTATATGAGCCTGCCTACATCAAAACCTCCCCTGTCAGCAGGCTCCTGGTTCCAATAGCTAGATATCTTTGTCTTTTCTAATGCTATATGCTAGAGACTAATATCTCTCGCCTGCCCTCTACTTTGTACTAGTGGACTAGATCCAGGTCATTATCTGGACCAGAAAGGCACCAATTGTCACAGTTCACGGTACAAATACACCTATCTGTGCCTTGTTTTGATCAAGTCGACTTGTCTCACACCAACTCAACCCTTCCATCCGTCTCTTCTATACAGGGCCTGATCCGTGTTTCTCACAACCAAAGGCATGCTATCTTCATCTTACCAACGTTCATGTACATAAACTAATATTCTCATCATCAGACTTCAGCCGTAGTACAATCGATCAAGCCCAACATGTCAACGCCAAGATCGCCTCACCCTCTCAACTCCACTATGTCAATGCCTAGCGCACCCGGTTTCTCCGCTCCTACACTACCACAGTCGTGTCAGCTAGATACCAAATCCTTCGCTATTGCCAACTACGATGTCACGGAAGGTCCGTCAGGGGGCTCGCTCACAAGAGCTAAGTCTCCGGCCAGCATCGGCGGAGTCATGTATCATTATGATCATCACGACCAGATTCGCAAAAATGTTCAGCTCCCTCCAACGACGCCAGAGTCTACTTCTCCAGTCTCCATAGATCCACTTCACCATCGTCCCCCTACTCCTGGATACAGCGAAACCTTCAGCTACCAGCCCGCAACCAGCTTCGGGTGGCCGGTAGCTACAAGACTCCATGATTCATCGTCTTCTTTCCAGTTGTATAACACTAATCAACATAGCACGCTAAACCCTCACATGAGCTCTCATCCTCGTCAATGGTCATGTCCAGATAGCCGCAGTTCTCAGATGAGCAACACTGTTCCACAGCCTAGTCCCAACCCATACGATACACCGGCCTTTTCTCGTTGTCCTATGTCGACAAATATGGCTGCACGTTCTCAGATGATGAATGATAACTCAATATACAACTCGTCAAGGTTTTCCTTTGGCACGCCACCTTGGGATTATACACCTAGCAACTCTGTGCATAACACCTCACTACCCACTGCCCATGCCACACGCCAACACCTACAGTATTTTGAAAATTCGATTCCAGTCAATCAGGCAAATCTTTACTACCAGTCAGAAGGCATACATGCTATCAACAACTTCAACGTACCCATGTCACAATCTCGCATTGGGCTACAAACTCACCAGGACATCGCATTTCAGACTCCAATTCAGCCCATTGTTCAAGCAAGAACTCTGTCCCAAGTTCAGGCCCAAGCTCAGGTTCTACCTCAAGTTCGAGTTGAAGACCAAGTACGGACGCAACCTCAAGCCCGGACCCGAACTCGAGCCCGCACTTTTTCTCGGATTCATGCTCAAGCTCAGACACAGGCTCAAGCTGAAGCTGAGTCTCAGGCTGATGTTGAGGCCCAAATACAGTCACAGGTTCAAAATAATTCGGCGGCACTCTCTCAGTCTCAGCAGCAGCAATCCCAGACAGCTACGACATTTTCGCCTTTTGCTATCCTAGCCGAATTTGCTTCTCCAACTCGAATTCGACAGGCCAACTCTAGTAGTACTCAAAATGGTCGAGCTGTTGCTGCAGCCCCTCCTCGACCTCGTCTAGTTCGTGATCCTCGACAGCGAGCCGAATGTAAGTTATCTACTCTGATATAACCATAATCTTATCTCCACTAATCAATATATACCCCTATCGATTAGCATCCGCTACTGTCGGAAATGCCCCTCGACGTACTAGCCCTCGTCGTGATCGGCAATTTGAGAGTATGCAACAAAGTATGCGTCCCAGTCGACCTAGACGTGCTGAGCGCTCTTTAAATGCACACCGAAGAACATCTGAGCTAGATTATGTTCGCTCGCTTCAAGTTCTTCGTGGCACAATGTCTAGACGGCCCGTAGCCTCAAGCGAGCTCATTAAGAACCTTGAGCGCTTGGAAATTTTAGATCTTGCCGAAGACTCTAAACGTAAGCATATATTAACTTATGTAATGGCCGCTTTATAAATCGTTAAAACTAACCCTTCCCCAAACTATAGTGTGCGAGATTTGCTACAGTGATTATGGTGAAGTCAGGCCAGAGGGCGATTGCGAATACCCAGTTCGTATTCCCGACTGTGGCCATGTTTTTGGAAACATTTGCTTGACTACCTGGTTTAAAGATTCCAGTCTATGTCCCTACTGTCGCCATACACTACCACGGGAGCATCTATTCACTTCCAGCAACAAGGCATTGGCAGTCATCCTTGCCAAGATGGGGCCAGTCCCTGCGGATCGCATCGGTTCGGTTGAACGCTTTGAGTTCCTCAATCAGGAACAACTACTTACTTTGATCAGCCCTAACCAAGACGATAGTTCCAATGCTTCGTAAGTCATATTCCTACTGTGTAACTATCACTCACCCTGTTAATATTAATGGTGCCACAGTGATCAGGATATCTCATACAGAGCCATGTACCGCGCCCCTCAACCTCATCTAAACCAAACTGAAACAAGCCAAGCGCCTGAGGCTACACCCTCAGAGCGTCATCACCATGGCCCCGGTGCTGACTTCCCTCATGAAGATACTACCAACCTTTACGCAGAATCAAGTGGCTCTTCAAGTCCAATTGCAGCTAACGACGATTCTGACGAGCAAGATGTTTTCATTTGAGTCATGCTTCTCCTTCACCTTGGAATCTGAAGGGCAGTGTCATTACCTTGGCTAGCATTACATAACATTTTTTTCTTATTTTCTCTTTATCTTTTTTTCTCCATATTTTTTCCCTTTTTACTTTTTGCTTTGTTTCTTATGTTATGGTACTTACTAAAAGGTTATGTTTGGTTCCGGAGTTGCAGGGTGTGTTTCTTGAATTCCGGTTTTGGAATGCCAGGGACTAAGTCTCTTGTGATTATGGTGGCGTTTGGTTTGTTTTCACGGTACTTCACATCTTGTCAGATACGGAAGTTCTTGGGTATCTTGAAAAGATACGTATTTCTTCAGGCGCAGGTTCTATCACCCCTGTACATTGTACCTTGTACTACCATGACAACATTTTCATGTTTTCCACCTTAGATTGTATCTTACTTGAATATTGATCAAGCCATTTTTCACCTATCCATCAGTTCACTTTCTGTAACTCTGTAATATGCGTTGTCGTGAGTCTGTCCTTTTTAAATGTCACCGATAACTAATTGCCTTATAATGTTACAATTACAGGCGGGTTTTTGACTGAGTAGTGAGAAACATGAATAGGTTGTCATCACATATCTCACTCCGCTCAGCACATAACTATACAAACAGTTACTCGGCCAGCATCCTAGCCATCGGACTTGCGTTGGTTCCGCGCTAGGCATAGTGCTGGTATGCTAGTAACCATGTCTATAAACCCGCCTGTTATCAAAGATCAAAGGCTTGCTTTGAATTATCTTAGTAACTACTATAAATATATGTTAGAGCAAAGCAATTAAAAGAAAAACCTACTATTCTGCTACTAAAACTAACCATGAGTATAGCTTTTTCCCCTTGTTTCAGTAGGAAAGTCTTATTCATTAGTAGAGCCCCTCGAGAGTATCCGGGTATCCTTAGCTTACATATCAACCCCTTCAGACTCTATACAAACAAAGAGATATCTTGCATGGCACTAGTGATGGCACAATGCTATAAAAGCTATTATACCACAACAAGTGCGCTCAGTTCTTTCAAGTGAAATGGTATCACGACACTAGTCTCTAATAGATTGTATCGCACATTTTCAAGCACTAACGTGCCACAGCACAATATGTTATCTAGCAAGTTATCGCTGTTTTGGGGATATTGTAACAAATAGTGATATATAGCATATCTGGTGTTAGTCTTAGTGTTCTACTGTCTTTCTTTCCACTTGGCGTTCTCATAGCCCTACGGTAACTCATCAACACGAACATATCTTGCTTCAGCTATAGCCCGACCGCTGTTATGACAACAGCTATCGGCCGTTTACATGTGTTTCTTCTTGATTCCCAGGTACGCCATGCTACTTAAACTAAGACAGGTGCCTGTATTATTAGATAGGCCATGTAGTGCCTATGGTACACTTGGCTATATCCTCTCTACTTTTTACCACCAATTAGGCTTCCTGAGCCCAACCAAAACCACTGGCTTATGGGACAGTATCTCAACTATCGCGATGGTGTCAACATGGGTTTTGGACCACATAAATGGTGAGTTTCTGATTCCAAGTTTCCTTTTGAAGCCATCGATTTTTCGACCTTTGTCACACTAACCTGCCATAATAAGACTCAAAGTCGTTCTAAATAACGGCATAATCTGATTCCGAACCTTTTTCAACCGTGGACGGGTTTGTGTTCTTTTTCCCATCGTCCTCCGTGATGTTCTCGTTACTCACTTGTACAACTTCGTCAAAAAATGTCCCGAGTTCAGTAGGGCTCTGAAGCCCACATTTTCGGAACAGTGTTCTGATAGCTAATTCCCGTCCTATGGGAGCAAAGCATGTCCGCCCTCGATTTACTCATTGACAAATGTCGAACAAACCTCACGTATCCCCAGCAAGGCGATTAGATCTTTCTTAAGATTCGACAACGACATCAAAGTCGATTGATGTCGAGATGATGGACATCCTGGCGCGTTTAGCTCTGGATGACATCAGTTTTGCGAATATGAGTGTCGACGCATACACTGCGCGATCCAAGCAATAAGCTCTTTGCTATCTACTCAAAACTCCTAGCCCCATCGCAAGCTGAGCAAGTACTCTGCGTGGCTACTGCATTGCTTGTACCGTGGGTCAAGAGATTACCGTTCAAGAGAAACTGCTATACCATGCGCTATAGTGCAAATATCCGGAAGACATGTTTTTGGTTTATGAAAAATAAACTGGCATATTTAGCTTAAGGCGCCAGATATCACGAGGAGTGGGATGGTGGCCAACAAAAGCCTCATTACGACATCATTTCAACTGCGTTAGAATCGGGAAAGTTCACTGATATGGAGTTGGTGGACCAAGTGTTGTAGACGAGAAACTTCGTGAGGAGATCCATACGCATATTCCGTCACCCGGTGAATGCTTCCATCACCACCAAACATGTAGGTGTATCAGAACATCAATCACACATACAGATGTCGACAAGTTATTTTACCTCTAAGCGGTAGTCTCGGAAACCTTACGCTTTGCCCTACCTATCCTATACCTCGAACGCACAGCTATAGCAGGTACCTTAGTTGATGGTCAATTCATACCAAAGGGAACCTATATCGCCTTATCTCCATGGGCAGTATATATAAACCCAGCGGTATTGGGGCAGAATGTCGATGAGTTCTTACCAGAACGATAGATTCGAGCCGACGGAAGTGTTCATGGCCATGAGCGAAGCAGTAGTGGTGTCTCTACGTCTATAGATGTCTCTAGCATTGTGGATTCTGGAGAGAAGCCAGTATCTGATGCTGTGGGTGGAATGAGCACGCCATATGCTACAGCAACGTTCATGCATGGCCCATGCAACTGTTTGGGCAAGTCATTTGCACAGCCTGGGATTGCATATGTAGTCACGTTGCTTGCTGGCCGGTTTTCCTTTGACTTCCAGAACAATGAGGACCAAGTCTTCGAAGAACTCAAGGTGGGCCGCTATTTCACGCGGCTAGTTGATGGGTTACATATCAAGATCAGTATCGCGGAGGGCTGCTGAGAACATGAGATATTGACTTTGTGTTGTTTTTGTGCAAAAATTGTGCGTAGCTGTTATTTATGTGTAGAATTATGCAATCCTTAGGTTATTTAGTGCGACAGTAGATTATCCTTTTTCAAGATATCTGTGAACCTGGTTGCACCATTTCGTTAGGATCTATCTTTGCTTTCAGCCGGACCCTTCAACACGTAGTCCTGTTTGTTGCGTTAGTTAGCCTCATTTTTCATTACTGCCTGGCCATTGTACAGCGCGATTTTTGGGAGGCTAAATCGATCAGGCAGAGATGATGTTGAATTCTTTTATTAGAGAACTGTTCATTATTGATAGAGCTTTATCTGTTTTTTTGGGTCGAAAATCTATCTTTCTGTTGTTTTTTTTCTCTATAGTATTTCTTCTTTCTCCTAGGCTCGGCAAACTCGCTTCTTCAGTGGGCTAGACTTACCTGTTAATTCTTGCCAGTTCAGCGTTTGTTTGCTCGTTGGTTGCCATATACCAGTCGACAGAGAACCGGGAATCTTGAAATCCTATCGTAAAGAAGAAATCTAAATAATAAAAAAACGATGTTACTTACTATGTACATACCAATCAATGTTCATCGTAGCCTAACCATGACAGGCTCGTCTCCGAATCTTGATTGATTGATTTTTATATACTATACTGCCTTTGCGCGGATCCGCGTCCGCTGTCTCCGAATCTTAGCCTTTGCGCCAGAGGAATATCAATAAAAACAAAAGTATACTTGATAGAGTTAGAAAACAGTCATAAAAAAATAGAACTATATAGTAAGCCTTCATTCATCTACTCCCTTGTTTTGTCATTACCGCCGGTGTCAAAAACGACAACTCCCTATATGATCGTGTTTTAGCATCTTATTCCACAGCTATGCCCAAGCGGCGGCGATCTTCATCCAAAGTATAGCAACCCTAATATACATGATAAACCCTTAGGTGATATTAGTCACTCCAATATTAAAACTCAGGTTTCTTCTACTGATCTTTTACTTTAGCGGATCAATTATTGAGGTCATGCACACCATCTTGTACAGTATCCCCATCGTCATGCAGGAGGCCAACAATTATGACCCGTTGTTCTTGGTACGGTGATTCGATAGAATGGCTTGTTAAACCTATCCTATGATCACTTCGCATATTTGCCATTCTTTAGGATTGGAATGGCTTGATATTATGTACATGAAACTTGTTTTCCTCTTCTTTTCGTTGATATGTGAAGAAAAATTAACGACGTTCCCTATGCTATGCTCACTTATAATTTTTTTGCTTCGGAAATGATATTGCCCCATTGTAAAGTCACACCCTTAATTCTCGATTTGGTTTATTGTTCTTAGTATAACTACAGACTCAGGAAATGATAAAACGGCGTTTACACGTGGCAAGCCAGATATGGTGTATCTTGTACAAGGTGCTGCCACCGCGACTCCATAAAGTTTTGAGAGTCGCCACTGTGTCTAACGAAAGTGATGAAGGGTTGGTTGACAATACATCTGGTTATTTTATCATCCAAGACATCTATTGTAGGTATAATAAAAATCAAAACTCAAGCAAGAGATCGTAGAGATGAACCAAAAAGCGGTAAATTTAGGCGGCGGTTCACCGCATATAACCGGGCACTTTGGCTGAGGTATGAATTATCAATTTTTTTGCAATATAAACTACGCATGTAATCTGGCAGCGCAGGCCGGGAGAACAACACAACATTGCAGGTTGTACTCACGCAGCTCGGCTCTGCCAATATGAGCCGATTCAAAGGTGGATGGATTTCTAGGCGTACAATTGGTGTTGTACATAGTACTTAATGTAATCAGAGTTACTATTAGTAGTACTAGTACTCGTTAGAACTTGTTAGCCTTTTGTTTTTTATCATACTAGTGGTACATAAAAAAAAACAGTCGCACCTTCAAGTCTTACTAGTCCAATATCCAACGCTAGTTGGTATAGCCACTTATTACCCGTTTGAATTGACGTGTAGTAGGGACCAATAACAAGCCTGTTATCATCGTTATGTTCTTGAATAAAGCTAAAATACCAGGCGCTGTGTTATGAGTATACAAGGATCTTCTGGGATGCGTAAAATTTGGATTGCGTTTGCTAATCTAAAAAGGGATGCGCAAAAGCGCAACAAGCTTGCTACAAGGGGGGGGGGGAAGAAATTTAGCAGGCTAGCCACCCAACAAGTATGGTTCTACTTTCTTGACTTTTGGAGCATTACAGAAAATAATTTGATCTATGAAAGAGATGCCAGCTTTTGAGCTTGGTGAATAAGTATCATGGATCAAGATGTGCCAAAAAATTCAACCACAATATTCATTGTGGTCTGTGTGCTTGCATGTAGAGAGCATCACAAAGGAGTTATAACTGCAACTTCATGATGTGTAAAATGCCTCTATTTGCTAGGAACCGCATTCCTTGGTCTCATTCACAATAGATGGTTAACGTTAAAGTTGGTTGGCCTTGCCTATGTGAGTGCTTGTACGGCATTCACGCCTACTGCGACATACTATGTAGCATCCATCACGTTGCTGGCGGAACTGTAAAGCTTTCGTCACATTCATCCATTGTAGGTTTCCGAAATAGAACAACGGTAGAAGCAGCGGGCGGCAAATCATAGAGAGTATATCTGCAGAGCATCCAAGGGAGCAGCAGCAACGTTTCGGTACGGACAAAACAGATAGACAGATCAACATGAAGATGAGGAAAACAAACATCAACGCCTTTGGGCTCTGATTATCTGTTATGTCTTGGCTACAATCACATGATGTAGTCTTTGTATTGGTGTCTAGAGTAGTGCCGTTCTAGGATCAGTGTGGTAAAAGGTATGTGAGGGGTTGGTTAAACAAAGTTACTTGAATATTTTGAAAGCGTAGGTAACCATAGCTACATACTTGTTTGTTGTAGTAGGGTTAAACCTAGCCGTATACTAGCTACTATGTACATTAGGCTGGTTGTTAGACAATGAGCTAAGATTTACAGCCTATCCTTGATCAGTACAAGCGTGCGTGAGACGACCTAAGCAAGCTCGTGGTATAGCACTAGAATAGCGAACTAGTTTTGTCATTGTTTGAGCCTAAAAGTTTACACAAAGTAAACAAACCGCGAGGCAGCAGACATCGCGAACCGGGGCCTAAAGCCATTTTGATGCCAAACCAAATCCAGTCAGCGTTTTTTGTACAGGTTACAGAGACGAAAAGCTGCAGGCTGGGTTAACCCTTCTAGACGAAAAGCTGAAGTGGGCTTTGGTGAACGGACTGGGATGGCTGGCTGGAACATTAACACGACTGACGAATCAGCGCCTGTCACATAGTGAAGAGCAATCAACCAACAGGGACGGCCAAGCTGATGCGATGCTGGTGAGTAATAGAGATGGAGAGAAAGAGAGAGAGGGACAGATAGAGCAGGGCTCGCCTGTAGTTGCAAAACGCATATCTCTAGCCTGCCTGCCTGGAGGCAAGCCGTTGCTAGTGAAATTATTGAACTTAGTGTTGCCTGCAGCGCTTGAGCATAGCGGCAACAATCATGCCCCGTATCGCATTTTCTCTTTCTTTCTTTCATCTCCATCGCACTGCACCACACATTTTCTGCGAAAGCTCTTAAGCGTGCAACGAGCGAGCGTTGCTTACATTTATCAATCTGGTCTTCTCTTATCTACCGTCCCTTTTTAATTGTAAATCATCGCTATCTCAGAGCGTCTGATTCTATTTTTCGTGTTGAATTGATGTCGGCGAACTTTCCGACGACGAGCAGTTCTTGGACGCTGATTTTCGCGATTTTCACTCCCTGTTGTTGTGGTGATCTCAGCATTGGCTTGACTCACGATATTCTAGAGACTCTTTTTTTTTGTGTGTAAGAGTTCTTCAATGTTCATGTCTCTATGCCGTAGAACACCGTACCAACATTCTCTATTTTCTGGATTGAAAAATTCCTGTAACGACCTCAACCTTTCTTAGTACTATAATTTACTGCTGTTTCTCGCCCATTTCATGAGCGCGTGTAAATAGGCCCCTCCTCAAGCTTCATTAGATCCCTGTGAAGCTTCGTGTCAGCCCGATACGCCAAAATATAACACCATGAGCTCCAAACGTAAGAACTACGACTCGGATTCCCGGCAACGGGGACCTCGAAAAGAAGAGCATAACTACGCAAGCAGCAATGCCGCCCAGATGGCGCCTGGCGTCGGTTTGCCTGCTCCGATCTATGCGCCCTACGGCTATCAATACCCGCCTCAGCCCATTCCTCAACAGATGAATCCGCCCCGGAGCGCACTCCAGCAACAGCAGCCGCTGCCGCCTGCTCCGCCGTTGGGATCCTCACCACCACCACCCAAATCTGCCGGCTCAATGCACTCGAGCCAATCGTTCTCCTCACGACAGCAACAACAGCTTCCACCGCAGATGCACCCCTCGCAGCTTCCGCCCATGGGATACGGTTATCCCTACCCACCACCGCAACAGTTTGTCGATCCTAGATTCCATGGCTTTTCGCCAGTTCCAGGTCCCTTCATGCCCCAAGGTAGCTTTCCTCAGCCGTTCCAGCATATGCAATATCCACCGCAAGCTACCTATCCCATGCTGCCATATGGCGCTCCTCCTTCTTCAGCCTCGCAGGCTACTGCGCGACCACTCCATTCGCCATACTCCTCCGCGACCGCTGTGTATCCGCCCTCATCCCATACGCAAGCTTCAAGCTATACGCATGTTGGAAGCCACGCCCCGACTCCAAGTAGTCAAACATTCGGGGCTGCTGCTACCACTGCACCTCCACTGTCTTCAAGACCAAGGTCTCAAAATTCTGTTTCTTCTGGCTCTGGATCGTCGACCGCATCTTCTTTGGTCAATGTTTCCCGTACAACACCACCCAAGGAAACCCGGAAAGGCCTTTTTGGGTTTTTTAGGGGTGGCCAAGCGGGAAAGACCAAAAAGGCGTCTAGTCGCAGCAGTAGCCAGAACAGCAGCGGTAGTCGCCGGAAGGATCGTGGGAAGCGTCGCCGCTCACCACGTCGGACATCGGGAATATCGACTTCGTCATCTTCATCGCTCAACTCCGATCTTGCTTACGGTCATGGCTATATTGATAAATCATCAGGATCGGACTCTGATCTGGATGGCCTGCAATATGGCGGACAGGCCATATACCCACCATACTCTTATGCACCAGCTTATGGATATCCTGGATATATTCCTAATCAATATGGCCATATGCCTATGCAGCCTCAGCCTCCCACAACTCAAAACCCGGCATTGTTAAGCTCTGCAACCGGTACCCGCGATTATTCCGGTACTTTAGACTCAAAACTGGCTCCTGTGCCTGGCTCGACAAAATCCTCCTCTTCGGTAGGCCCACGGCCTTCCGGAGCGTCAACTCCAAAGGCTCGAAAGAGTGCCGACAAGGGCAAGGGCAAGGGCAAGGAAAAGGCAAGGACTCTACCTCCTCACTCTCGACATGATTCTCGCAACATCAAAGATTCTAAAGACATTGATGCCGAGCTGCACAAAATCACCAAGGAACTAGGACATTTGCTTACAGCCACACAGGAGTACGATAGCGCTACTAGTAGCAGGAGATTAGGTCCGAATACGCCGCGCTATAGTGAGGGACGAACTACCTCGCAATCGCACACACACTTGGGTCTTCCCTACGAGGATTCTCACGATGACTCAGATGAGGGTTGGGAGGATGCTGGTGATGATGACGATGAGGACTCTTTGTCTTCATCGTCATCATCGTCAGATGGTCTTGCCTACGGTAGTAACTTGCCTGTCAAAGAGTCTGTCTCCAACAACCAAGTGCAAAATGGCCACTACCTTTACTACTCAGACTCAAGAAACCCTCGGAACCAGCCTGTAGCCGAGCCGGCGCAACCAAGATTTCCTAAGAGGCATCTGTCTACTATCCCACGAAAGCATACACCGGAAAACCTCGTTCATCCAAAACCAAAACAACACGTGTCAACCAACATATATGGTATGACATCACCGGCAGCTACGCGCCCAAGATCTAGCGGACTCGATGCTGCAACTGTTGCTACTGCCGCATTAGCCGCTGGCACTATTGGGAAGCTCGCTGTAACTCACTTCGGGCAAGATATAATAGCAGATAAGGGCCATGCCTCTAATCAAAGCCAATATCACGAGTCTGCAAACGAAGGTGTTGCTTCTGTTGTTGACCGCAAGGGAAAGGCTCCCGCAATTGAGATATCGCAGGTCCTGCCGCCTCTTCCCCCACGACGTCAACCTCCGCACATCACCTTTGCCGACAGCAAGCCTAAACTTGACCCATTCGAATACGAAGTTTCAAACAGTGCTTTCACTACTCCTCACCCTTCTCCACCCGTACGCAGCATTATCCCATCAGCTTACAACAAGAGCCACACGTCTCGAGCTGCTAGCTCATCTAAGACTACTAAAACAATACGGCATCCATCGGAACATACCAGCGTCGTTGCTGATATCGCCCCAATCGCCATTGGTGCACAGCTCACTAATAACGGACTTAAGTTCAAGACTTCCACTCGTGATAGTAGTGCTTTAGCGACCTCTGATATTGTTCAGCCTATAATCAAGGATGCTGTTCCGCCTCATGTTATAAGTGAGAAAAATATAATCGAAAAGATCGAGAAGCACACCAATCAAACGAGATCGAAGGAAGAGCGTCACTCACGCGAAGCCAGCTACAATATTGAGCATCGCAAGCTTTTAGAGTTCGAAATCCAGAAGCGTGAAAAAGGCGAGCTTGAGGTCCGCAAACGAGAAGAAGAAGAAGAAGTGCGACGCCGCGAACAAGAACAGCGCGCCCAAACAGAAAAGGAGCTTCATGAGTTACGTGTTCGTGAAGAAGAAGAACGCCGTCTTAGTAAGCAAGCTGAGAGAAAACACCAAATCCAGCTTGAAGAGGAACGCCAGCGCCATGTCGAAGAAGAACGCCGGATCAAACTTGAAAAGGACCATCTTCGTATAACTGAAGCAGAGCATGCCGCTGGTGTGGCTCGTTTGGAAGCTGAACGGCTAGCTGAGAAGGAACACCAGCGTATGGCCGAAAAAGAACGCCAGATTAAAATTCGGTTGGAGGCAGAGCGTGCTGCTGAAATTGCTCGCGCAGATGCCGAGCGTCTTGTTGCAAAAAAGCGCCAGCGACAAGCTGAGCAAGAACGCCAACGACAAGCTGAGCAAGAACGCCAACGACAAGCTGAGCAAGAGCATCAACGCCAAGTCCAAGAAGAGCGCAAGCGTCAAATTCGGATCGACGAGGAGCGCGCTGTTCAAGCCGCTCATCTACAAGCGGAACGACTGGCTGAACAGCAACGCCAAAAAATTGTAGAGGAAGAGCGCCTGAAGGCAGTGCAACTGGCAGAAGAAGCCCGGGTGGAAGAACTACGCTTGGCCGAGGAAGAGCGTGACCGCCAAGTTTTTATCACTGAGCAGAAGCGCATCGCTAGTTTAGAGGCCCAACACGCCATCAAAGAAACAGAGCTTCTGCATCGGTATCGTGATGAAGAACGTGGCTTTAAAAATGAGGTTTCTGATAATCGTGTTACTCATGAATCGAAGTTGAGAGATATTGCCATTGCAGCTGCCCCCACCATCATCCCTCTTGTGATTGATGCTGGTGTACCTCCTAGCACCAAGCGTGAGGCTGAGCGTGAAGCTAAGCGTGAAGTGTACGCCTCCAAGCACCATTTCAAGGACCATGATGAGCGGTGTCTTTCGCGTGTAGATGAACATGACTCCTCTACTGAGCGCTCGACTTACAATTACCACAATATAGTTCATGTGGAGCCGCCTTCTGATGCTGTTTCTCACGACAAAATTGACGACCCCAACGAGATTCTGAAGCTACTCTGGCAAAGACGAAGGGACGAGGAGGAAAAGGCTGGGACAACATCTCCAGACGAACCTCACCGCGGCCGTTCGCCATCTTCTAGGGACATTGTTATAACTAGAGCCAACGAAGAATACTCAAAGCACGTTCGTCAACAGATGGAGAAAAACGAAAAGGCTACAGTAAGAGAGCGCGGCGATTCTCCTAATTCTGTTCTAGACAAGTATAGCCAGTCGAAAGTGAAAAAGCAACCCGTGTACGAGATCGAAGATGACGATCGCGTCTCTCGGAAGTCAAAGTACCAGTCGCCTAATGCAGATGTCCGTATTGATAAGATCATCCCACACCCAAAAGCGCTACCCGAGGCAACAAAAACGATCAAAACCCTTGTCCGCGATCCGTCTGCCAAGGGACCTCGTCCTGCGATATCTGTAACTCACCCTACACCGGAGCCCTCTCCTTGTCGCCGCCAAAACTCTATTCATTACAGCGACCTGACCAATATTTCTGAGCAGGTCGAGCCTAAAGTTGAGCTTTCTACTGCTGTTGAGCAGCCACAAATTATCAAGTCCATCGGAGAGCCCGTCGTAACGCCTGTCGAGACCCGGTCTCCAGAACAATCGATTTTGCTTGAACCCCAGGGTGAGTTGCAAGCTAGCGGGTCGCTTGGTTCGAAGCTACGCTCTGACCAATCCGAATCTGGCAATAGAAGAAGCCAGGGCTTTGCCGATGCGTGCAAGGTTGCCGGTGCTGTTACTTTAATCGGAAGCGGCGTCAGGGCATTTCGGAAACGTCAAAGTCGTACTGAAGTAACTGAGGAATCTTCACACAAAGAACACCGAGAAGTTCCCCTAACGGAGGAGCCTTCAGCCGAGGAACCCAAACAGTTCACTGACACCACCGAGAACATCTGGCCGCCTCCAGCTGTGCCTTCCGACCCGGTACAGACCACGATACACGCTATACAGCCTATTGCTCGTAATGGCGACGACGCCATCTCTGATATTGAAGATGGGCACGAGGTAATCACACCTCGATCTATATCTTGACACTGTTTTATTGTAATAATTGACTGATTGTAATATAGTCTGCTGTTCCACCTTATGAACCCTCTTCTCCAATCCTTGCCCATCCAGGCCGAAACGAGTCTGGCAATTCTCGTGAACTATCTGCCATTGAAGATGAAACGCCTGAACATACCACGGAGCTGCGGATGCCGGGCGGATTTGACCAGGATGAAGAATGGGCGGCTGTTGTCGCTGCTGGCTTAGAGCTTTCAGGCTTTGATCCAGCTCGTGTGACGGATGACCCGCGCTATTTTGGACCCCCAAATCGCTCTGATGTCCTTGACGAGGCCGCCGAGTCTTGGCGTCAGTCTCTAGTTCTGGAGAAGCAGAAGAGCTCGTCTATGGAAATGTTGCCTCAAAAGCGGTCTCTTGATGAGTCGCCTACGATTGAGGAGCAGTCCCCTAAGCTAGAAGAAGACAACAGGCCATGTAATTCTTCTTCCAAGTCAAACCCAAATAGCCATATGGGTAATTCATGGTACTCTACCGGGACCCGCCAGCTTACAAAGGCTCAGAAGAAAGCTGCGCGCCGCAAAGAACACAAGCGTCAGCTCAGCCAGCACCAGAATGAGAGTGATAATCATGCTAATGAATCGGGCCTTTCTTCTAACGAATCCCCGTTCTTGGATGCAGGCTCTGAATTCGAAAGGCCGGCTAGCCCTGCCCACTCTGTTAACCTTGACCTTGAAGCTCCGGACTTTGCCCCTACGCCATCATCACCTGATCGTATCAGCTATTGCCCTGGACCTATAGGCCGCGTCGAAGATTCACACTACATTCCTGAAGTTGTCAATCGTGACCTTGACCAAGAGCCTTTTTTTACTGATGCCGACACCCAGGGTGCCGGTGTTGGCGAGACGACAACGGATTCAGTCAAACGAGAGGAAAAGACCACGGTGCAGAACTCCTCCATTGTCGACACTCGCTCTCACGCTACTAAACCTCGCATTGCACTTGATATCCCATCTCATGCTGACCTTGTGGTTGATCGGTCTATTGGGTACGATTTTGCAAGGGAGACACAACTCACTAAGTTGACTGCTATGCCGATGTCTGAACCGCCTGTTGATCATACGCGGCCAGCCGTTGTCGATAGCAAGGTAGTTGGTCGAAAGCCGAAGCCTGCTATTGATCCTCTGTACCACGACCTTTTGATGCTGCCGCCTAGCCAACCTTCAACACCTGAGCCCGTTCATGCTGATGTTTTACCTCCTCTTCCTGATAGCCGGCCCGATACACCTCCAGACCAACGCCATGTCGAGACGCCAATCTCTCACCATCGCCGAAGCTCCGCCTATGATACTCGCAATCGGTCTCCTAGCAGTACTGCTATTCCCTTCGAGCTGCTCAGGTCAAACCGTTCCGGCCCGAATTCACCAGCTTCTAGATCTTCTCCTTCTGGCTCCCCAGCGATTCATCGCCGATCGCGTCACTCATCTGTAGATCGTACCATCCGCGGTGCTGGGATGATCCCTCTTGTATTATCCCCGATGTTTCCTGTTGCTTCGAGTCTACCTTCCGGTTCATCTGAAGGTAGCAATATTAGTGATATGTCTCAGTTCGAGCGGGCACGATCTAAGTCCGAGAGCTATAAAAATGAACAGTTTTTGGCCAATATTATTCACTTCGATGACCGTGAGCTTTCTCGCCAAGGAGACCCAAACGCCAGACCCATTCCTTTGAGTCTTGATACACTAGACGAGGAACGTAGTGTTGGTGGAACTGACCGCACAGAAGATCCCGAGGTTGCTATCAACCCTGGCGATGTCCGCCCTGTATCTGAAGACTTTGCTGCTGTACCAGAGCTAAAGCCTATATTTCGTTCCTCAGAAACTTTTAGGCCGAGATCTGCTGGCGGTCTAAATGAGATGACTCGTCCTATCAGCCGCAGCCTATGCAATTCCCCTTTCGGTCTCGGTATTAATGATAGTGGAATCCCAGATAATACGGCAGAGCTTGCTTCTCGTTCAGAGTCTGCTGCTAATTCGATCGTTGCCTCTCAGGCGACATCAGAGATAGTTGGAAGTTCTTCTCGACCTTTGACTCCTGAACTTTACAACTATTCTGCACATGCGCAACCGGTACTTGATGTTGAGGAACGCTCGGTTCAGGAGCCTATTGTTGATTCGTGTCATCAGGAGGCGTCTTATTCGCGTGAGGTCATTGATGAAAAGGTTGCAGCCAAGCCTGTAGAAGTTCCTGAGGCCCCTTCCACTCCCAAGTCAGTCCATAGCGTCGCTTACGCTCAGTCGCCTGTTGCAACTGCACCAACCATATCCTTTTCCAAGGCCAAAAGTGCTATTGCTAGCGTGGGCGTTATCGCAGGAATTAGTGAATTATTCGGTAACCAGAGAACGTCTGTTTCAAGCTCTTCTGTTCATGATGCTGGGCCTGAAGTCACCAAAGAAGTTGATGCATCAGATCTGTTAGAGGCTCCCTTTGTTCAGCCCGTGCAGCACACAGAGGATCTCATTGCTGCCCCTGCCCTTGATGCTGAGCAAAGAGAATGCTTTTCTGGAATCGTTAAGCATGATACTGTTTTGCTTGAGAGGGATGTTGTCTCTACGCCCGATCCTGTTTTCGAAGATGCTGTGCCATATGAGGTGTCCGATAAGCACCTTGAAGCTGTTTCTATTGATGAGCATCCTTCTCCTGTACAAGCCATTGACCGCTCTCAATCTACGGAACAGATCGACTCTCTGAAGCTTCTTGATGACAAGGAGGAGCTTTCAGGAACCCCGTCTGTCACTGAAGTGGCCGAATCTCTTCAAAGCTTCCCGAACTCACCTAGCTGTACTAAATCGCAACGGAAGAAGCTGAAACGCAAACAGAAGAAGGCTGCTGCTACCGCTGCCGCTGCCGCCATGATAACTACTGGGCTTATCTCACAACCATCTAAGACCCAGGAAGAAGATGAAGAATCTATGTCGTTTAAGACTCCTGCTGAGACTCCTGCTGAATCTGAGGCAGACACCTTTGCTTCGTTCGAACCATCGAACAATGCTGAGCGATTAGATGATGATTTGCAGGCCCCTGACACTTTGCACGACCTGGAGACTGATTTTGCTTCTGACGCTCCTCAGCAAAAATTCCTTGAAGAAACTGATGCGAAGACACCTGAGGCTACATTTGTTATTGATGAGTCGTTGCACAAAGTTGAGAGCACTCATCCGGAACATACTCAAGATTCTGCCGTCATTACTACTCTTCTTCCCGCTGCTGTGGTAAAGCCAGCCACCGAGATGGAGACTGTTCCTCCCATGATTAGCGAAGTAGTTTCTTCCATTCCCAGTGCTGCAACCGATGGCAATTGCCAAGAGCCCGAGTCTGTCATAGATGTCGTTGACAGTATTACACGTGATGTTAATGCTACTATTTCGGATTCACACGAAGCCCTTGAATCCACACCTTTCGTTGGCTTGACTGGGATGCCCCATGACCTAGAGTCTTCCATTATACATGATGCCCAGCAAGATTTTCAGCCTGAGCTAGTTCAGCCCGATCATGGACAAAGACATGATGAGCTTATTTCAACCTTGCCTTCATCACAGGAGTTTCAGACCGGACGCTCCATTTCCGACCATGTGGTAGAAGCCTCTCTGGCTCTTGTTCCGGGATTAGAACAACATGCAGTAGACGAATCTAGAGATGCTGCTCTTGCTGTTGCTGAAGAGGGTGTAGTAGAGCTCGGAATTGACGATGCTCAATCTTCCATGCCCGAGCTTCGCGAACTTGCGCCTGAATTTGTTGCTGAGATCTCCCATACATCGGAAGTTGGCGCCGAAGAAGTTGGCAATGTTTCGGACCACACTATTCAAGTTGTCGATGACCGTCCTGTCTCGCAACACTCTAATGCTTGGACCGAAGCTGCCAAAGAGTCACAGAGTGCCTTTTCCCCTACCGTTGAGCTTGATATGGAACGTGACATCGAGGCCTTCACGGAAACATCAGGTCCTACGTTCACTACCTCAGAGTATCCTCCAATTGATGAACGTGCCGCTTCACCCGCTATGCATGATTCAGAGATAATAGTTGGAGATGCCCTTGAACATCGCATGCTCGCTGAGCCGTTGTCAGGGGTTGCTGGCCATCATGAGACCTGTATCTCTTTGCCCGTTGATATTCGGCCGGACATTGATGTTTCTGTCGACATTTTTCCTGATATCGATCACTCCGTTGGAGAATCCATCAGAGCTGAGTCAATAGTCGAGTTATCTCCTGAGCCTTTACTTGAGAGCGCAGAATCTTTCGAGGCTCCCCTCGACATGCGTGTTGCTCCAGAAGTAATTGAGTCTCCGATAGTTGCTGATGATATTGTTGAATCGATGCCTGTTTCTGTTGAGCCTGATTTTGTCCAGCCCGTCGATACCATTCTTCTTGATCGTTTTGCTTCAGTCAAGCCTACTGTTGAGATTGCTTTGGAACATGGACAGAGAGAGCATGAAAACCTTCCCGAAGACTTGGCTATTGAAGACCGTTCTGATATCGAGGATGTGTCTACTCCCAAACCGATCAATAGATATTTTGACAGGTCCTTAGATGTCGTCGAACCTACTTCTTCATCTCAGCTTGATTTCGAATGTCTCGATTCGTTACAGCTCGATAATGGGAATGATGACGTTGAAAATGTTGATCGCGTAGTCGAAGGTCCTACCTCTCACACTGAGCTTGAAGTATTTGGCCCCGCGGACGAGTATTCTCTTACTGCCCCTCATATCGAGACTAAAAACTCACCGATCAAAGAATCTGCCGAGATGCTTGTGATTGATGCACCAGAACCAGAGACTCATTTGCCTATCATGGCTCTACCTAAGTCAGAGCCGGTAGTTGATGATATTGACGGCGCCGCGGAGGCCATTCCTGTCAAAAATCTTATTGAAGCTGTCCAAGGGATCGTCCTAGAGCCCTCTCCTTCTCGTGAAGTTGTTGAAGATACTACTAAGAGTCTCGAGACTTCGGAGATTTCAAAGTTAACCCCCCAAGTAGAGACCGAGCTATCTCTCCCCATCGACTGTCGTGCTGCTGATCAGACTTCCTCCATCGACGACAATGTGATTCCCCAGATAAGCAGTACGCACAAGTCTGTGTCTTGGGGTCCCAATGAGACGAAGGATATCATTTCTGTAGGACCTACGCCTGCTGATGAAGTTCCTGAAGACGTTGCTATTGCCTCTCAGAACGGCCTTTCAGTAGTCGTCGAGACTTCAGAGCCTGAAGTCGTTGAATCAGTGGCTGACAAATGTGATACAAAGGAGACTAATTCTATACTGGAGCATATCGAAGAGACTATTCACGATGTGCATATTGAGCCCATTTTCAAACATATTGTTGAGCCAGTTGCCGAGATTATCGATGAGTTTGCTGGCAATCCTTCTGCTGAGTTTGTAACCGAACCTGCTTTTCCAGCTGCCTTTGGGCCATTTAAGTCTGTCGATGAAGATGTTCATGCCCCTAAAGGCCAGTTTGTTCCTGCCGAAATTGCAACTCCTCTGGAGGCTGAGCTACCCATCTATGGAGGGACTGGCATTGTTTCTCATGAAATTTCTAAGCCTGGTGAAGAAGCTGCTAAAGAAACTGAACAATCTTACTCAACAGACCTCTACGATAAGCAACCTGAAGAGACACATTTGGACGCACATGTTGACCCCACCACTGAGAATCCACAAACAGTTGACCAGATTGACCCTCAGCATCTTGATCGCTCATCGCCCGAGGGACTTCATAACATTTCTAGTGAGCCAGCTTCTGACCCGAAAGAACGCTTGGTGCCTTTTGATAATTATGTCTCAACCGTTAATCCAGATAATGCTTCCTACCTTGCGCCCGAGAACAATCATGAGTTCCTTGAATCTGCTAGTCCCGTTGACTACGAAGAGGAGACTAGTCATGCCGAGCCTCAACCTACTCTAACTCCTGTAATGGATAATAAGGCTGGCTTCGATTCCGTACCAACCTTCGGTCATGATCACATGTTCTCGCCGGTTACTGAAGACCCATCACCAACAGAAGGCTACGAACCATCCACTAATGTTGCCCCCGAAGTTGACACTGCGACTTATGAAAAAATTCCCCAAGAGTTGATTATTGCTGTCGATAATGAAGCTGCGGAAGAGGTCGATTCTAAAGTACAATCTGCTAAGCTTGAAACTGACGAGACTGATGAGGCTGCTCATGAAGCTGTTCGTGAGCTTGTTGAGCACTCCTTAGAAACGCCGGTACAGCTGCCTGTATCGGAGCCGGCCACTGCTGAAGTATCACCGGAAGTCCCAGAAGCCGATTTTGTCTCTGCTCCAACTGACTCCTACGTCGAGGTATCCCCCGAGATATCTGAAGACAGCTTTCAGGATGCTCCTATTGAGATACCCAGCGGGCCTGCCAATGAACTCTTGCTTGAGAAACCCGTTGAAGCAGACATCGTCCATCAAGTCCCGGTTCAACACCCTGCTCAGCCTTCTCTCGAGACAGTCATTGAGGAGCCAACTCCCATCTCTACTCCCGCTGACAGCGGTATAGAAGCCTTCGATGATCTGTCTGATACAGAAAGCTCCTTTCAAGCTACTACTCCGCGCACTACCTTTGGAGGCGCACCTATATCTTCAAGCGAGACTTTGTCTCTAGTGCTTGACTCGCCCGTCTTATACCATTCTTCCGACGATGAGGATGAGATCGAAGACAGGCCGTCTTCTGCTGGATTAGATGTAATTCCTGAGGAGTCTGATGAGGCTTCTGTTACCACTACTGACTACGAAACTAGCTCTGAGATGGATCAGCCCCAAGAAAACTCCGAGGTCGCTGTGCAAGTGGCACCCTCTCATGCTGATAGTGGAACTGGACTGCTAGGTGATGAGCTTGAACCCGACGTTTCTACGCCTCGTGCACTAGTGCCCTCGACTGGAACGGATTCTGACATCGATACTATCAGCATTGATGATTCTCCTTCTCGTCTGCGGGACATTATCACGGCGGAGCCTGTTCCCGACACTCCCACTCGTACTTCCTGGTTCTTCGGCGGCCTGAAGAAAAAGCTAACCGGCCCTGGCTCAACTCCTGCTTCTCCTACTACTATAGGACCTGCTAGCGAATCAGCACTAATAACTTCGCGGCCTTCCTCGTCTCTGGCACCGCCAGCTATTATCAAATCTGCTGATGATGGCCACAGTGTTGTTAGCGACTCTGGTGTTTCTGATATCGAAGAAGATGATGATAACTCTACAGCTGATGAGGAACCGACTACGCGGCCCACCGGACATCCGACAAATAGATTCGGACTGGGCTCTGGCCCGGCCATGTGGAATATGAATAGCCCCTTCAACAACCGCATTAACCTTGTAGCTTCCGAATCTTCTACGCCTACGACAAAGACATCGCCCGGCCAATCAAGCGATGCTTTCTCGGATGCCGTTGAGGCTGCTGTTTCTATTGAGGATGACGAGGATTCTGTAGAGTCTTCTACTGACGATATTGTGCAGTCTGGTAAGTTTTCAGTATACGTTAAAGACATACTACTATATTCGCTAACTAGCATAATTACAGTTTACGGCGATGAAGATCCCCTGGATGTAACATTAATGCCCGGAGATATTAATGAAGCGTCTCTCACAGAGGTTCCTGCCCAGTCTGAAGATTCCATCTCTGACAACCGCTCTATTGAGAACATCGAGCAAGAAACAACTAAGGCCCTACAAGTGACTCTTGAACCTGACTCTGCTGTTGATCCCGGCTCTAAATCCCATAACGAAATTGTTTCTGAATCTGCTATCAACGATTTGTCGGCTGCAGACACCCCTGCTACTCCGCCGAAACGTGGTCGTCACATGCGCCTTGGCTCGCTCATATCTTCAAACTTCGAGATGTCTACTGGTGATACTCCCAAGTTCGAAAAGGAGTTCGACTTTCACCACCGCACTGATTCTCCAGGGCCGTCCTTCAATTCCACTGTCGAAGAACCGTCATTTCATCACGACGACCTGAATGTCAAATCAGAGGAGCAATATGCTTCTGTTGATATCCCTCAGGTTACCGTCTATCAACCTGCCGATGACGTGCCTTCCACTGAAGAGTCTAAACTACTTGGTGTTCCTACCATTGCGATTGATCTTGCGACAACTCCTACTCAACCTCCCACCCATCTTGCCTCGGAGCCACACCATCTTTCCCTGGCCGAGAAGCGTCATTATAGTGATTCAGACATGCTGCACCTGCCACATGCTACATCAAGACGAGATCCCTCTTTTGATTTCACTCACTCTACTGAACTACGGACTCCTCTTGTTGAGAATCCCGATGCTTTTAAAGTTGCGGAGCCGTCGTTCAACTCTCCAACTCCTGGGCAATATGATGAGCCAACTTTTCAATTGCCATCGGAGATGCATCTGAGGGAGCCTACCTTCCATGAAGAACTACGAGGTATGGCTAAGACGCCATCTTTGGACACTGGTGCTTGGGACTTACCACACGATCCTATGCCTATGGTATCTACCGGTATGTGGCTAACCCGCTACTTCCAATCTATTGCTCTATCTTCACTGGCTAGAATACTAACTACAACTTGAACAGATTTGTCTTTTGCCTACAAAGAAGGTGCTGGCATTTTGGGGGACGCCATGGCTGGACATGAATTTTATGAAGGACACAAAGCTGCGCCCAGCTATGTTACTGGCGAAGAAGGAGAGCCTGCTGAAAATGGTAGGTTCTAATATCAGGCGATGATTTACACACATACAAACACACAAACACAATCAAACTACTGCTTTGTTGTGTAAGTTGGAAGGAAAACAGGCAAAGAAAGGAAGGCAAAAATACTTTATGAGACACATGTGACTAATATGAACAACGAAACTAAAGTTTATGACCACGAACCCGCTTCAGTCAACCCAGCTAAAGACCAGGCGTCAGAAGTGGCATCCATGGCCCAGTATAAAGAAGAGAAGGAACACGACATGCCTAGCGAAATCCTCCCTTCTCTCTGTGGCCGGGAAGAGCATACAGTGGAAGTACAGCAGGAAGAAAAAGAAGAAGTGGCTGCGGTAGCCGATAAGACAGCAGAAGACCCTGAAGTTTCTGCTACCACTATTCTCCCTAATGTTGATGCAGCCACTCCCATAGCGGAGAATGCCACTGTGTCTCGTGAGCCGTCGAATCCTGAGGACCACAGCAAATTAGTCTCTGTTACATTAACGGAGACTGCACATACTGTTTCTGGACTCGACTGGGAAGTACCACATTCAGGTAAGCATTTCGTGCATCCATAAGCAAGCCCCTCGATTCCTTGTGTCAGCCAAATGCCTCTGTGTTCAGTGCTTTAATACTATGCTAAAAAAGGGCCAGCAAATCGAATCAATGCAAACTTGGGTGGCTGGGCATGAACGAACAGATAGCCCGGTTTTTTGAAGAGAGCTGTAACGGAGCTTTCTTGTTGGCAATTATGATGACCATGCATACTGACGTCAACCTGCAGATTCAAAAACGGCTCAGACTGGTGCCACGACTGTTGTGCAGGAGCAGCATGAAGAAACGCATGGTGAGTTGGCAGTTGCCTCAAAACGAACCTTGGATCCGTCATCCACGGCCAATGCCTAATACGGAAGTGAAGATGTACTGACCATATTGGTGACACTGCAGATGATGACTTACTACTTCCAGTTGAAGATACAATTAGCGATGATATCGAGGTTATTGATGCCGATGTTGCCAATGATACCTCATTTGTTGCTACTGTCACTCCTCAGGGTGAGGATCAATTCGTGCAACCTGAGACCATTGATCAGAAACAAGATATCTTGCCTCTTACTGGCGAAGTTGTTGCCGATATTGAAGACGATCGTGTCTCTATTCTTTCTGCCGAGAAGCTCCATGATGACGCTGTCGTTGATAATTCTTCAGTCCACGAGGAATATATTGTTCCAACGCCTGTTGTTAATGCTGCTGTCGAGCTTCATACTTCGAAGCCAATCGCCGATGACTTCGAAAACATTGCCTCAGCGCCCTCTCTGACCCGCACTGAGCCTGAGATAGTCCCTGCCACGTTTGAGGATTTAGTTCAGGAGTTACCCTACTATGATGCTGCTTTCTTTGAGGACGCCATTCCTGAACCTATCACCGTTGAGGTTTGTGTTGCATCCAAAGATGCTGCTAACTGCCAAGTCTTAGCTTCTATCGGAAATATCGTAGAGCCTGAGGTTGAGGATGTTGCTCTTGTCTACGAAGAAGAGACTCCATCTACTGTCTTAGAGGATGAGCCTGTTGAGAATAACGATCTCCCATCATATGGAGCTGTCGATGACCTAGAGTCTATTACCTCTAAAGCTACTGAGGATGGTCAAAAGCCGACTCCTATCGATGATAAATATGCTCATTTGGTATCTACTTCTTTGACTGATGAAGAGCTTATTGGAAAGACCATCGTTGAGCGCTCTCCTTCTATCACCGAACCTTTTTCTGAGCGAGCAGCCATTCCTGTTCTTCGCGAGTCTCAAGTGGTGGATACAGTCACTGATCCTGCTCAGGTCGCGCAGCCGAATGCTATACTGTTGCCAGCTATTGAATTTGATGTTCCTACCCAGGACACCAATACCAATCATGAGTTGGCTGTTGTCGATGCTGTCGATATTACCGTTGTTGACACTGTTGATAGTACCTTCACCACTAATTCTTTACTTGAGGTATCTGCTAATCCTGCCATTGAGGATGATCACTTATCTATTGAAGGACATTCTGAAGTCATTGCTGAAGCCTCACAGCCAGTTGAATCTATGGATGTTGTTAAACCCATTCCTTTACCCGCCCTTCTCCCCGAGGAGCCTGTTCCCGCGTCGCCTAACCCTAGTAAAGCTACTTCAGTCAACTCTCCGCTCTTGACTAAGACACAACGCAAGAAGCTACAGCGTGCGGAGAAGAAACGGCGCAAGGCTCTTGAGGCCGAAGCCGCTGCTGCTTCCCTCCTTGCACAGGCACATAAAGTCATCACAGTAGAACAGGAAGCTCAGGCTCATAGTGACGTACTAGATGCTGAGCAAACAATATTCGAAGGCGAGTCTCCTGCCGCTTTTCCTACTTCGATTGTCGATGTTTCAGTCGTTGAAGTTGTCCATTCTGCAGTCGAGCCAAACAACGGCGATGGTGAAGTATCTGCTGTTCTAGAAGTAGCACAGGAGGTCGAATCCGTTAAACAGACTCGCGAGATACCTACTGAGCTGCCTAGAATCGAAGAGACTTCTGAGGATACCCAGATTGCGAATGCTTCTCCAGTAATTGAATCTGCTCAAATGATCGTGTTCGAGCCTGTAGTTGTTGGGCCAGAACTTTCTTCGCTTGTCGATGATGCTACCATTCCCGAGGTCGCTGAGATTGAAAACTTGCAACTTACAGTCATTGAACCTGTTGATGATATCAAGGAACGATCTGCGCCTATTGAATTCGATCCGGTAGTCAGTGTTACAGATGTTTATGAATCTGTAGCTGATATGACTGAGCAAGATGCTGCTTCTATCGAACCCATTGCCAATTCGACCCTTCAAGAGAATGAAGAATTTGAACATTGTCTCGTCAAGGAGGAGCTTGTCACTATTGAAACTTCTCCGTCTGAGGATGCCTCGCGTTCCATTTCTGATGAAGTTGCCGTTGAAGAGCTAGAAATGGCAAAACATACTCCTCTTCCCATTGACGATGAAGAGCTAGAAATGGCAAAACATACTCCTCTTCCCATTGACGATGAAGACAGTCTCACACAGTATGAAGCTGAACTTGTTCCTATGGATGATATTCACCTTCCGTTTGAGGCCGCCCAACAACTTGTCACCGATGAGGTTTTTCTTCCAGAGTCCGAGGCAATTGTTGGAGAGGCTGCTGAGCCTAGCACAGAATTCGTCAGTGAAGGGATTGTCGACGAGGTTATTGAAGAGCCTGTTGATGAATTTGTATCTCATCATGATCCAATTATTGTTGATGACAAGATCTTTGATATCGAGATTGAAGATGTCACTGAAGATAAACCCTTTCCTTATGAAGGTGGCATCAGACCTTTGCATTTGCATGCCATTACCGAAGAACCCACTGAAGAAGACCTGTCTGTTCCGACTGAGACGGCCCCCTTCATGGATACCGTTCTCACTGTTTCTCCCCGTATGGTCAATGAGATCGAGTCGTTTGTAGTAGATGAAGAACCTGGTGTCGACATCGAGCTTGTTGATGAAGAGCTAGATGTTCTTCGTAAAATTGCCGAGATTGCTGCTCCTATTGAAAGCATTGAAGAAATCCATGTTGAAGAAGAGCCCAAGATCGTCGATGACAAAGTCGAGGAAGATATCGAAGACGCTAGTCAAGCAGTTAAGATTTACTTCACTAAAGAGCTCCTTCCCTGCAATGAGGATGGCATTCCTTGTCTTGATGACCGCGAATATCTCCCTGAAAAGCCCGCCTCTACCATCGTACAAGAAACTGACGAGGTCGATACTCAACCTAAGCCTGTTGAAAGCGAATACCACACGGAAAGAACCCTGGTTCCATCGCAAGAATTCGCACAGGGCCTGTTCGGCTCTATGGAGTGGTCGAAGATGATGGAGTCTCGGCAGTCGGCTGTTCAGGACGTCCATTCGGATGTTGTTGACTCTGCCCCAGCCGTCGAAGAAACTCCTGTTCCTGACTCTGTCTCAGCTCCTATCACCATGGATACTACGAAGCCTTCTTCTAGCACCGAGTTTGAGGTCAATGAAACCGTCTTTACACCTCAAACACCGGTACAGACAATTCGTGATGACTGGATGCCTGTGAGCAGCAATCGCAAGAGAAGAAAGAACCGCCGCAAGTCTTCGGCGTCATCTATTTCTTCCGTAACATCTGAGACTCGTGAAGTCATCATTTCCCCTGCCATCCACGATGTTCCGCCTCTGCCTCCGCTAGAGCTCGTCTCTGACCGCATGGTCTCTGTTGTTGAGCCTGAAGTTACTATTCAAACAGATGCTCCAGATGAACCAACCGCGGCAGTGGCTACTATAGATGTTGTTGAGTCTAATCCCAATGTCTCTAATATCATAGAGGTAACTGAATTGAACCTTGAAGAGGCCACTGAGGAACATTCCAAGCTTCTTGGGCTTCCTACTCCCGTTATTGAAGAAGCTCCACAAGAGATCTCCAAGAATGTCGATGAAGAGTCTATAGTCGCTCCAAGTATCATTATTTCTGAAGAAGCTGTAGATACTAGCGATCTCATCAAAACTCCTCGACTTGGCCCCGAATCTACCCTTTTCAGCGAACTGAATGAGCCCAACTTTGATCATGATGATATCCTTGGTGACGGCGGCGATATCTCATTCTCTGCCCCGACTTCTGTACTTGCGGATAACTTTGAGGACCCAGTTATTGATAGAACTCCTTTGCCAATCGCTCCTATCGTTGCTGCAACTCCTGTCACTGCCGCTGTTATTGTCACTACCCATGATTCCACAAAAGAGAAAGAGCCCGAAGCCTCGGCGCCAGTTCTACTAACCGTCAAAGAACCGACGCCTTCTACATCGCGCGCCCCAACTCCAGATATCTCTGGACCAGAGTTTGTCAATAATTCTTGGATGCCGAAGCCCAGCAAGTACAGACAACGCCGCCGTTCGCGGTCTCGTTCTCGGGGTAGTCTCAATTTGTCCAATGTTGATCTCGGCATAGAGGGTATGGTCACGTCACCTACGGATTCTCGTGGTCGTTTGAGCCTACCAATTGCCCTTGACCATGCCAAGCCTATAGGACTAGCAACTCCTGATGCATCTATCTCGGTTCCTGGCGCCTTTGATGTTGCTGATGAACAACCTCTAATCACCACACCTGTCGAAGTTAGAGAATTGTCACAACCTGCCGGTGAAGCTATCGTTGAGGAGTTTATTTCTGCATCCGAGCCCATTCCCGAGCCTGTCGAAGCTGTCATATCCCCGTCCAAGGCTACCGGCTTTTCAAGCTGGTTAAAGCCTCTTTGGAGTTTCTCTAAGGCCGATACTCACGGTGCTGAAGCATCAGCAACAGATATTTCAGCTCTAGTCGAGACTCCCGCTCTTCTGCCTGTATCTGATCCTGAGCCTGTCATTCAAGAGACAGTTGGGAAAGAGACGGAGCCTTCCAAGGAAACTTTCAGTGATGAGGTCTTTGCTACTGAGTCCCGTGATATAATGCCAGAGCCAGCAGTCAATGAAGAAAAGGCTAGCGACGCTGCAAGAAGAAAGCGCCGGAGCCGCAAAAGTACATCGTTTGATCCCGATGTCAATGTTGATGGTGAGCCTTCGCCTGTTTCTCCTGCTAGACTTACCCTCGAGGCTCTAGATGAACATGCTAGACAGACTTCTCCGCCTTCTTCACCTGATAATCGTCGTAGTGGTGGCCCTGCCCTAGCTGGCGCGATCTCAGAACTTGCTCCTATGTCCGATCTTGAAGCCGAGTACATCTCTTCAGAGCCTTTGCCTATCATTCCGCCTCGGCTCTCTATGATACCCGATGATAACGACGATGAGCTCGACTTTGCTTCATCCAAATTCACGAAACGCAAGAACAACAACAGACGTTCCCGTGGTGGTCGCCGTAGTCTCATTCTTGAATCTGAGACTGTAGCCGAAGTTACCGGAAACGAGAGACCTCAGACTCCCCCAACTGCGCCGTCAGTATCTGACACCTCGTCGCCAAGCCGTATCCGAACCCTTCCTTCCCGTGACAAGGGCCGCAGCATGGAGTCGATCATCTCCGAGTACCCGTCGTCTCCACCGCACCTCAACGACGGCGCTATTTCTGTCATGCCCGACTACGACGATGACATTGCTTCTGACAGCAGCTATCCCCATCGCAACCAAGCCCGCAATGCATCGTTCCTCACTGAGATTTCGGAGACACCTTCCGACAACGCGATGGGCAGCAGCTCACAGTGGTGGAACAAGGATGACAGCGAGTCTAACGACAAGCCACTGGTCTCGCGCATTCCCCTCAAACTCCCAGAGCAGTGCCCGCGGACGCCGTCGCCTTCATTAGTGCGCCCAGCCTCCCGCCAGCAGATGTATATGCATAATCTGCGCAACCCTGATGGTGAGAAGCCACGCCGCCCGCGCGAAGTAAGCTCCGGCAAAACAGACGAACCTCTTCTAGGGTTGCGCCGTGCGGGCAGCACTATATCGAGCCGCAGCATGGAGATTGAACAGGCCGGTAAAAACGTGACCTGGCGCCAGTCTTCTGTGACCCGTGCTCACGAGATCGCCAAACTGTCAACAAAACTTTCAGGAGGTGTTGCAAATATCGCCAGTAAATTTGGCGGCCAGGCAGAACTTGACAAACCGCCCGCTAACACTGACTTAAACCGAATGGAAAGTAATCACAGCCTGACATCTGAACGATACAATCTGGAGGATTTGAATGAGGATGATTTGCTAGAGAGCAGCGTGAAAAAGATGACTAGTGAGGAGGCCATGAAGAAGAAGAAAGAGATGGAGGAGAGTTGTATCAACGATTTGATTGCGCGCATCAAGGCCCAAGGCCGCGCCCAAGACATAATCAAGTGCGTCGAAAGCACTGTTGGTCCTGATGACGACACATCGCATAGCCGCGATACATCCACTTCGCCAGCTTCGACTGCTGCTGAGCGCAAAGAGCTATGCAACGATAACCAAGACCCGACGCTCCTACGCCGGATTCCTAGCCATTTAGATCTCGAAGGCGATACGAGTGTAGTAGACTCGACTATCTACTCCAACGATAGCTTAGTAGCCCATTCACCGCCCAAGTCTGCGAGCAAGACCCTCACACCACTAACCGAAGATCCCCGAGAGCCAACCATTGGAGTTCCCGTGGTGCTTACTCCTAAGCGGTTGAAGCGCAATTCGTTCGACCGTCCGACATCGCCATTCAACCGCCCGTCTACGAATATGTCTACAGGTATATCTACTACACGCGATTTCACATCTGGCCTCAAAACAAACCTCTCCCGCCGCGACAGCAATTCTACGCTTAACAAGATCGTCCTGCCCAAAGACGGAGATCGATGTGCCACGCCTCCGCTGCGCGTACGCTCGAGAAACTCTATGTACCGAGACCCCGACAAGCGCCTAGGCCCGAATCAGTACCAAGAACGTCAAATCATCGACTCACCGCTAGGCTCCCGTACACCTGACTTACACCCACCGTCTCCCAACCGTAGCGGCCCCGAGCCTCAAAAGGGCCGCGAGAGTCCTGCCGTTATAGACGCGACAAAACGGCTACTACCTTTTAACGAACGCGTAGCGCCTATGCCTGACATCCCGATGAGTGACATGAACTCCAATGCTTTGACCGAATGGTCCTCAGCCCGTTCCTTCTCGGATAACTTTGCCTTAGGCCCGCCCCGCCGATCTACTACCATGCCGCTGAATGACCTTAACGGCGAGGCCCCCGTCAACCGCTCGCTATACCGGTCTGCGTCCAACATTAGTCTGGTTCGCCAAGGCACGCCGCAGTTGCTTTCTACGCGTCCTGATTCGTCGGGCAGTCTGAAAGCGCGATCCCTGCGTCGCAGGGGTCAAATCCAGACAACAACAAGCCTACGAGACAGCCACAGCCATAACGATTTAGCGACAGCTGCAGGCGATAAGAGCAGACAGCAGCTTCTAGGCGAGCCGTTCGAGATCGAAGCCAACCAGGGCCCTATCGCCAATGAGGGACGCGTGCGTTCCAGAGATTCTGCAGCGCCGCCTGTCAAGGAGCCTGATCCGGAGTGCTATGTAAGTGATTTGCCCCATTCCCCTGTTCTACATCCTCCTGTTCCTAATTTATCCTACCCGAACACTATTTTTTCCCCTCTTCAATCTGTGGCTAGTTTAGCCTGAATTTTACCGGTCAGCCAGTCAAGCTAAGGCTAGCTAGCCATCAGTCCACTAAGATCAACTAATCCCTTGTCCACTCTGAATCAACCTCCACTCTTTTCCATTTAATTTTTCCAATCCTTGCGGCCCAAGCAGGTAGTTGCTGCAAAACCAGTTCCTGCCCCCAGCCACCCTGAAAATCCCCAGTCGCTATAGCTTGCTTGCTTTCCTCTGCCATATCCTCTTTGTCTTCCATTCCTTTTGCCACGCGCACACCTCAATTCACTACTCAATCCCATTCATCACCCCAATCCGGCTGTTCCACTCACTCTTGTTATTTGTTTCCCATCATCGCTATCGATAATCATTTGGTCATTGTCGCCAACGTCTGCTCCTGCTACTGCTATTGCAGTTCTCGACAACTGACATCCCCCCACAACATCAACCATGATGCTAACAAGCTACCACCGCTTCCAGGAAGGCATGGGTGACGCTCAGATGGGCTCTCCAATTTCTGCCGGCCGCCCCATTCCGCACTCCATGCGTCGTCGCCAAAGCATGCAGGTGATTGAGTTGACTAATCGAGTCGATCAACTGCTCGAGGAGAACCAGGCTCTTATGGAAGAGCGCCAAAACTTTGAAGTCGGCATTGCTAGACACGCTGCTGCCATTCTAACCGAACGCAACGCGGAGATCGATACTCTCAAGCACAATCTTATCCAGGTGCGCAAAGAGCTTGTTCGTATCCGCGAAGCCAACGCTGGCCTTAAGGAATCCAACAATGACCTCGCCGTCAAGAACACCGAAGCTACTCGTGAAATCGAGCGTAGCCGCACCATTCATGCCGATGTCGACAAGGCTATTCGTGATCGCGACCAGGAAATCATCAAGCTGCGCACCCAGTTGGACGAATCACGCCACCGCATTCGTGAGTTACAAGCTCAAATTCTGTCTGGTACATCGAACGACCCTGAAAAGTACCTCACCATATTCGGCGAGGACCATTTCGATGCCCGCTGCAACCAACTTTACCAGCATGTCCAACAATGGGTTCTACGCTTCTCCAAGTTCTCCGATATGAACTCTTGCCGCCCAACCCTCCACATTCACGACGAGAAGATCCTCGATCGTCTCGACAATGCTGTTCTTGACGGTACCAATGTTGACCACTACCTTCGTGATCGTGTCAAGAGACGCGATGTCTTTATGTCCGTCACCATGAACATGATCTGGGAATTTGTCTTCACTCGCTTCCTATTCGGTATCGATCGTGAACAGCGTGGCAAGCTCAAGCAGCTTGAAAAGCACCTCACTGAGGTTGGTCCTCGCGCTGCTGTTCGCCAATGGCGCGCCATTACTCTCACGCTACTCTCTCGCCGTGAAAACTACCGCAAGCTCCGTCACCAGGATACCGAGGCTGTTGTCCAGGCCGTTCTTACAACTCTAGCAGCGCTGCTTCCTCCCCCTTCTCACCTACAATCTCAGATCCAGTCACAGCTTCGCCGCGTCATGCATGAAGCTGTTGATCTTTCGATTGAGATGCGTCGCCAGAAGGCCGAGTATAAGATGCTACCTCCTGATTTGCCTGAGTATGACACAGAAGGCGAGTTGGTTGAACCAGTGCTCTTCCAGGCTGCTACCATGCACGTTGTCAACCAAGATAAGCTCTCAGAGACTCCCGCGGAACTTGAAGCTCGTGGCGCCACTGTCCGCATGGTTCTATTCCCCATGGTGGTCAAGAAGGCTAACGATCTCGGCGAAGGCGATGAAGAGATCCGCGTGTTTCCCGCGCAGGTCATACTGTCTAGTTCACGCAAGGGTTCTACAGTCACTGCTCAGTCTAGCGAGACTGGTGGTGTCTCTGTGCACAGCCAGATGCCACCTGATGATTCTCAGACTAGCTCCTAACTTAGCACTATGTGTTGTTGAGCTTATTGATTCTTTCATTTGCTTTTCGTTCGTCGGTGCCTCCAGTCGCCCTTTTTATATTCTTCATTTTCGTTGATCTATTGATGCAATCTTTTCTCGCCACCTCACTTCTTATTGCATGAAGTGGGTTCGTCTTGCATACTGATGAAAGCACTTCATACATAACGCCTCAGCGTTCAGACATGCGTCTTCCTTCACCGCTACTCCTCTATAACCCATACATTTCGATTTTCGACCTTTTATTATCTAATGCCTTTATTCGTATATCCACCAAAGGCACTACGGAAGAATATAGTATTGCCCTTGTTTGGCATCTGTATTCAATTTATCTGAAATGCAGGTTTTTTTCTCAGCGGTCATTCAATTTTTTTTCTCGCCTCTGCAGGCCCTTATAGTTCCTCCTGTCGTTAGTTAGCATTGTCCAGCCTGCATATGCATACTCGCTTCGTCTTCGTGCCTCATTTTCAATCGAGGCGGCCTGCCGTCATTGTTTATGATTCTATTCGAAATAGGCAGATTCATCTTTACCCCCAAGCATATATCACCATCACTATATATCCTGCTCAGCTTGCACTACAATACTCGGCCGCGGTGGCTTGATTTTGTTGATTTTCTCTTCTTTTTTACTTGTTTGGGCTTCTGTATTCGATTTTTTTCTCTTTTCCTGCAAAAAAAAGATATCCCTCTTCGTTTTCTTCCGGTTTTTCTCCTTCTCAAAGAAAATCGCTGTCTTTTATTTCCTCATCATATTCTTTCTCCCCACCTGGCTATGTTTCCATCCCCAAAGGAACAATTCACTTACTACTAGCTTTGAAGCGCCAAATCACGGCAAGTAGTAGTATTTAGTTTCTTTTAGATGCGACATCTTTGCCCTGGTCCTGCCTGTTTTGTTTTATCTTCAGTCTTGTATCTCGTTCCGTATGTATGTTGTTGGCTTTATTTATTCGGTGTCTATTTCATTTCTCGCATAATTTTTTTACGACCGTCACGATTATCTAATCTTTGTATCTCTTTTTATTTTCCTCTACTTCTGCATCCTAATACATTCTACTTCTATACACACAAAACATTTGCTATGTCTTTAAGTAATATTACGTGAAATATAGTGGTAATAGTCATGTTTATGTAATTAATGCTCTCACATTTACGTCAGCTTAGCGAGTACTAAAATCGATATTACTTGAGGGTTAAGTCAGCTAGGGTTATATTACTTCACACATAATAATATAATACATATATAGTAGAAATTGTTAGTTTTGAAGCTTTGTCCCTCTATCTATCACACTGTATCCTGCTAAGTTTTAGTGCCCGTGCTTCTAACCTTCCCCCTCTTATTAGAAGTCATGTATTCCCCGCTTTAAGTTTGTAGACCTTGTCTCTTAGTTCTCTCTAATATTTCTATATATCCCGTCCCGTGTCTTATGTATATAGTATAATATATGTATATATGGAAAGGCTTTGTTCGACATGACCCGTCCCCCGTTCCCTTCATAGCTTGCTAGTTCTACAAATAAGATAATTAATTGAAAGTCTAATAGATATATATATATACATACTAATTTTTTTGAAGTATCATTTGAAAAGGTACACCTTGAATTGTTTGTTTGCATGATATTATGACTGCCATGGCCTAGATAGACTCCAATCCCGGTATCCAGCTAGGTTGAGTTCACCTGTGACAGGATCTTGTTGGAAAATGTCATTGATGATTTCCTGCAGAGCAGAAAAAATATTGATTGTTAGTAAAATAGGTATAAATGTAGGAATTTGCCACTTGAATGTGCATTGTTCAACATGACTTACCCAATCGATGGTACTTGTGGCCGCAGCAGGGTCAGTTGGTACAAACGGCTCCATGTGGTTGCCTGTTGAGTTGAAGTGTGGAATAATAGCCTGGCGCCAAGAATCAGCATCTAGCGGATCATCCACCATAGACCGTGATGTGCGCTTAGATTCAGAGAACAATGTTGATGTTGTGGCTGCTCCACCGGAAGCTTCCGGAGTAGTAGCAGGGCCAGTTCCCTCAGGACTTCGCACCCACTTTGGTGTGCGAAGGGATCGATACACCCACAGCTTGGATATCACGTCAGAGATGATTTGGTTAATTTTGATGTCACGGGGCTGATCAGCCGGCATGCCAAATACGTAGTCAATGCAGGCCCAGATACGCTCGGCATCTGGATTGGTGGGGGTATCTAAGATATCGCGAGCTAGGATCAATGCAGGCTGATACTGCGTATAGGCACCGAGATACCATTTCCAGTCTGTCATCTCAGGGTCGGTCGAAAGCTGGATAGTCAACTCGCAGATCATAATAGCGGCACGGATCAGCACCGAGTTGAGCCGCGATGGTAGCTCCGCTACGCTTGGGTAGTGAAAGCGTAGCAAAACCAAAACGTAGAGACGGTACATTTGCATGTGGTATGCAAGGCGAGTGTAGCGCTGTATTGGGACTTTCATGTCGATTAGAGGATCATATTTTGTGACTAGTAGTTTGCGGAAGTCGTCCACTTTGCGCAACATTTCCGTAATAGTAGAACGGCGAATCTCAGGAGCTTGGCGGTCGGCCCAGATGGAACGGGTCATTTCGGTGATTTCAAAACGGACGATGGAATGTGTCACGGGCGTCCACACTCTTGCGGGCCTTGGGAACTCGGTCAGCATGCGCAAGTCGTGGTTCTCGATGTTGACGGGAAGCTTCGTGTTGAAGTCGTCATGTCGCAACAGTGGATGTGGCCCCTGGGCTTCTGAAGTCCGGATATCTAAGAAGCAGAGTTGATACCATACAATTCGCCGTAGCTGAGTTTCTAGAGGCGAGAGATTAAAATTTTCGCCGTCGCGGCTTAGGCCGATACATTCGGCAATTCGCAAAGCAGTACCGACGGCAACAGAATGGGCTCGGGATATTTCAGTCCGACAGATGGCCAGCTAGGTAGCGTAACAGTCAGTACACACACGTGGGGATAGATCAATGGATGATGCAACAGCATTAGGCAAGAAGGTGATTTACCAAATATATAACGTAAGCCTGTAAGGTCTTGAAGCTGGTGCCCCGCATGTACTCTGAGCGGCTCAGGGCGACCTCAAGGCCTAGCTTCAGCTTGTGCATTTCAGTAGCTTCTGGCGGTGGGTCAAGCGGCGGCAGCTCCGTTTCTTGCAACGAGACGGAGGCAGCAAAGAGCACAGCAAAGACCCAAGTGTAGGCTTTAGATGATGGCTCGAGGTTTTGGCTCGTCTCATTCAGAAAGGCCATGTACACAATGTCAAACTCTTGGTGGTCTAGACACGGACACACGGGGTGAACGGCTTGGAAGTAGCGGGCCACTAGCAGGTCGCATATTTGGCGACTTGGAAGCAACGACTGGAGCGATGGAAGATTCCAGGCCATGCCAAATGCATGACCGGAAAACGGCAGGATGCAATCGGACGAGAACTTGAGGAAGTCCGGCAGCTTGCCGTCCTGGCATAAAGCAGGCTGTGGCTGGTGATGGAAGGGCTGCATCTGAACGCTCTACAAAGGAAAAAAAAAGAGTGTGTTAGCGAGAACGTGAACAGAGGATAGGTAGCAACCGGCTTGGTGATTCCGGCAGCAGAGTCGCAGAACTCAAGGGAGTGATTTGTCGCTAGTTTCAAGACTCCTCTTAGGGTGCCACACAAAATGCCGGCTGCTGGGCTGGTACTGAGTTTATTGTATTTGCCGGGACATATATGACTCTGAGTGCTGGTAGTCTTAACAGTACAAATGAGTACTCTAAACGTACCTCAGCGTTAAACCTAGCTAGTAGCAAGCCCTCGGTCCGAACGTGCAGGTGGATTCGAGCAATACGCAGCACTATATCAACTACATCGTTGGTGGAGATGTCGCTCTGGCTGGGCACTATAGTTTCGGCCGTAAGCATATCGCCAGGGTGCAGCTGAACCTCGTAACCGTCATGGAGGCCTACGGCATCGGCCAGCAAGTTGACGCTGCGTTTTTGGCTAGGCGTTAGGATGATGTCACGCTCTAGGGCACGCTCTAGTGTGCCGACCTTTTCTTTCATGTCGTTAAAGCGCATTTTGCCTGCATCGTCTAGCCGCGACGACAAATAGACGCAGTCGCGCGGCTGGTTCTTGCACTGCTCGCACGGCGTGCCCTTGCTGCACTTGAGCTTGCGCCGCCGGCACTCAAAGCAACTCGTGATCATACGCATGCGGCGGCGGATTGGCTTTTGCGACGGGGTCGAATCATCCGAACGGTAGTTGGATCCCTCATCGTGCGATGTGTTGGGCATTTTGGCGGCGGTGGACGGAGATCAGGTCTCTCTGTTCTATATATCCGAGTTGCCAACAGGCAGTAGCGTAACGAGATTGGCGGTGCAAGGCAAAGAGCGGAGAGCCGGGGCTGACAAAAGAAGAAAAGAACGAAGAGCTGGCGGTTAAAAGAGAAGAGAGACACAGCAAGGACCCAAAATAGGCGATCCCTTTACGACTTCGGCCGTTTATGGCTGACTGGCTCGATATGTGTGCTGGTCGCTTTTGGGTGTATTATATTTCCACGGACTATTTTCAGACAGCCGGGAGGAAGAAATGTCAGAAAAAAACACTGCTTAGAAAAAAATAAAGATATGAAATTCAAACAGGTTGAGTTGCGCTAGTACCAGGAGGGCGGCGCCGCCTGCTTAAAGAGCCGCTGTTAGCAAGCTAGAAGGTTTTTCTTCCCGTTCTTTTTTTGTTTCCTTGCCTTTTTCCTTTCTTGTTTTATAGGCCAGCCATCAATAAGAGAGCAGGTAACAGCAGGTCATATCCTAGGTCTCCTCCAGCAGCCAAGACTTAACTCGAGTCATCCGTCCATTGGCTGGCCGCTTTCTTACTCCTCTTATTCCTTACATGCAATAACGAGAAATACTTCTTGACAAGGACTCCAAAAGCTAGCCTGGTTTCTCAGATAGAAACCAGGAGCCTACCATTGTGGCAGCAAGCAATGGGCCAAGTAACCATAAGCAGCAGCCTACATTGTAGGTTTGGTGGGGAATTTAAGGATCAAGAGACCTGGCTATGGTCTCCATCTTAACATATTGAAAGCCGAAATTTAGCAGCAGCTTCTGCTCTATGGTGTGCCTCGACCCAATGTCTCAATGAGGTGTTTCGTTCGTTTTCATGCCCACTTTGACAGGTGAGGTCGGATAAATATTGGCTTCCCAGGCCAGCTACTGCATTCGTTGGCGGAGCTGGAGCCAGACCCTGGCTAGCTGGCTTGGGTACTGGTATGTAGTAATTGGTATAAGCAAGCCGGCCAAGGGAACCTTGCCGTAGGAATTGAAGCGTTTCTCTTTGCGACCTGTAGCTCTGCGGTAAGCTCTGCAGAAAAAAAAAAGCTTGGATCGCACTAGTGGAATCTCTTAAGGGCAAGTCTCCGTCTCCGTCTGATCAGAAGCCCACAGACATAAAGCCCCGATGACACTAAACTGTCTGTTTCATTCCGCTGTCCACTTCGGCGGGATGTACATAGTATTCTAAGCGCGCATCCAGATATGGAGTGATTTTGTTAGCCCGCGTCTGCGTCTCTTCTTTTGTTCTCTAAACTAAAACCTTTCCTGCTGTCTTGTTGCCTGCGGCTTCAGCAGGCATAAACTACCTGTTGAAGCCGCTCAGACCATTGGAAGGAACGGCCTATAGGACTCCATTTCTGTATACTACACCGATTGTCTGCCAGTCCAAGGATCTGCTTTATCGTGCCCATATTTCTCGTAGAAGTATGACTGGATGGCTAGTTGCATTCCACGATCTCTATGCTTGGCTAGACCACCACACTAGATGCAGTGCTGCTGTTGTTGCGGAAGTACGACTTGCTCAGTCCTATGGTTTCATTTGATTCCTGCTGCTTGTCTTTCTGATACTGTCAGACTGAATAATCAAATGGCCGCCGGCGAGATACCCTGCAACTTGATGCCAGTGAAGCATGTATCAACATCATGGACGCTGAAGAGTGATCTACATCGCGCATATAACCTTGCATGCATGAATGGTATGTATGTGCGTGTGTGTCCATATTGCATCTTATTTACTTGCAATATAATGAGCCGTAGAATCCCAGCAAATTATTGTTTCACTCAGAAACTATTGCAGGCAGCAAAATGAAATCAAAGTGCAATAGAGCTAAGCGTGTACGTGATGGTGATGACAGATGGATGAAAATCTTGCCACTCCTGGACAGGACAATGCAAAAAGGAAATGCGTACATTCCCCCAAAACTAGGCTCTTAACAAGGAATATGCCTGGCTCGAGCTGGGCTAGGCCAGGCCTGGAGACAACATAGAGGGAAGGAATTGGTCAAACCCGACAAGATTTGAAATACTAGTTGGATGTTGGTTTTGGCCCAAGCCATTACTAACTCAGTAGAGCTATTTCAGCTCATGGAACTTCCGCAGTTATATTATGATATAACTAGCCGCTGGAAACGTTATCTCAGACAATGACCAGGTGGCTCGCAGCTAAGATGACTGGTGATGAACAAAGGCGGGCTATATATTAGCCTGATGACGGCAATTAGAGGTTAGCTTAACTTATTCGTCATTGATAGTAACTTGAATAAAATTACCACAGCTAGAGAGACACTTTACTATGTAGACTTGAAACTATCAGAGCTTTACTAGTGGCGAGGCACTCCAGTGAAAATTCGACAGTTTGATCAATTAGCAGCGATACCCGGTAGCAGGGACCGCTGAGGCGGAATACCGACAACAGAACTAAAGGGCCTTGCTTCTAAGTATTCAAGATACAGACGGATAATATATATATATTTTTAAGATGAAAAAAAAAGGATGACCCCATTGTTATCGCGAGCAAATCAGTTACATGGGTTGTTGATGTTTTTGGTATGTTTGTCGTTGGAACTATTATTCTGGTTTCTTCCTTGACAACTCACTCCAGAATCAAAAGAACAGCAACAACCACTCATCGTGTTTGTATTACGTAAGTTGCGGACAGCTCCTTCCCTCGCCTTGAACGCCTTTGTTCTTCAACTGATTTCTCGGAATTCTGAAGAGGGGGAGCTTGCATCTTTTGAGAATAAACACTTGGATTTTCTCCGAGATTCTACAGGACAAGCATGCAGCTCACCGCATTAGGCCTAGAAGGAAATGCCTTCCCTTTTCAGGGCCATTTCACCTTTAACAATTAATAGTTGAATTTTATTTCCATTTTTCCAGGATCCACAGCATCGGATCTAGTAAATCGCCAGTTGAAGTTCTCCGCTTTATCTTCCCGTCTTGCACATCACATTATATATCTTTTTACCCCACTTACATATTGCGGTTCCGTCTGCTGGTACTATTATCATGATATTCGCCCGAATTTATTGCCTACCCTATTCTAGTAAAATTTACAACTTTGTGGTCCTGCCTCATGTAAGGTCTCCTATCGGAGTCATCACGTGGACGACAAAAATCCTCGTAGTGCTCGATATCCTGTAGTCCAAGCTCTCGTCTTCCTATGCCAACGTCAACATTTGAAATATACTTGTGTAAGTACATAATTGTGAGTGTTTGTGGGCAGTACTGATGCCTGTCTCTGTTTCTTATGTAGTATCTGCTATGCTATAATACTTATATGCTATATATAAGGTTCTGTCGGCTGTTAATACAGCCTATCATGCTTTCGTCGTGAGTTTCTTTATCTAGTAGCAACGGAGTTAAGGACTGTATGATCTAGAATCTAGATATGTCTTGTGTGTGTGCGGGGAAGGAGGATGACGGAAAAAAAATCCGAGAAACTAAGGGAAACTATAGTGTACACAAGACCTATCTCCCTATGCTGTCTCTCTATCACTAACAGATTCCATAGCCGTCTTCGTAGAAGTAGCAGCAAATGGCCTTCTCATAATATAGCCATCACTTCTATCAACTGCCGGTCCTGTCTTTCTAAGCACATTCGCTGGCCGGAAGCGCTGCCCTCTTAACTTGGCGCGAGACCAGCGGATATTGTTCTTCAACAATGTCCAGGACTCATCAAGCCTGGCCCATCGTTTCCATACGTAGTGTGCATAACCAATGGCTACTCTCCTCCGCCGCTTGAACAAGTACTGTCGCCAAGTACGGTACGTCTTCAAGTTAGCTCTGAATCTAGCATGGCTTAGGGCGGTTTTTGACGTGCGATTATATCGGTCCAATATCGACTTGTGTATGAGCTGTCGACTCCTGGTTAGATATTTATTGAACTGGTCATACGAATCTGGACTTAGATATTGCGACAGCAGAGACTTGAGCCACATGATCCTGCTTGATCGTCCCCTCCGGCCACAGCGCATATCACGAAGGATCAAAGAGGTAAAACACGAGAGTAATTGTTGTTGAACAGTCAGGCCGCGACTACGCAAAAAAGCTAGGCCCCGATCCAGGAAATGAAGCCTCAGTCGAATGCTAAAACGACATTGTACAGTCATCTTCACCAGTACTTTTTGGATGAATACACCGTACTCCTCGGTCGAGGTTCTGGGTAGCATCCTGTCGTTCCGTAGTTCCAGGGCTGTGAGAAGATCAGAGCCAGATAAACATGGTCGGGGTACCAGATCGTCGATATATTTGACCCACATCCTCCACGACCACACTTTTGCCAGGGCACTAGCACCTCCCTGTATACGCTCTAAGTTTTGCATTGCAAGCTTATACAAAGCGGCAGCTACCTCGGCATCCTGACACGATGTTGCAAGGGTTGCCAGAGCTCGGGGGTGGACTTCAAGACCTGTCCGGTTGAACAGCGTGTCGAATGACTTGACAATATCATCAAGCCTGTTCTGTCTCTTGAGCGCCTCACAAAGGCTCATCAAGAGGGGTACGTGTTTTCGAGAAGGGGTGTAGCGAGAAATATTCAACGTAAACTTCGCCAAAATTAGACGAGGATTTCCAGACCTGACATCACTGTAGAGGCTGGTGTACAGCAAGTTTGGGTTAGCAACATAGCCCCGACTATTCCATTGGTGAATCAGCAAGTTGCACAGTTGGATATCTGTTACATAAGGCTTTCTCTCGGGGCTCTTAACAAAAATCGAGTTGATCAAGTCAAGAAAGGGTGCTTGCTGAATTTCTGGAATATGAGCTGCAATGGAGGCAAAAGCGAGATGTATATTCCGCTGGTCGGTAGATGTCGTGCCTACAAGCGCCGAGGACATGATCTTAGTCATGGTTGGCAGCTCGATCGGTGAAAACTTGGAGAGTATTCTAGCCGCAGTCGCTGTAAATGCAGGTAACGGCAGGATATCTACTTTCAATGCCTCTTTAGTAGTGAACCTTAATTGTTGCCTGCATGAGTTGAGAACAACATGTAAAAGCCGTGGGAAGCTAGTGTCACGAAGTGCAGAGATATGCTGATGTGGCATCATTTCCACTACACAGGAAAGCGCTTTGGATGAGGTTGCTACCAAATCCAGCTTCAAAGCTAGATCAAAAAGACAGTGCCAGACTTGGGCTGAATAGTCCTGAGGCTTGCCTACCACCGAGTCTGCCATGCTCTTGCAGGTATGTTGAATCAGATTCGAAAGCAAGACATCCGACTGCTTCCCAGAAACAGCACGCAAGTGCAAGACCGCGGCGAATATTCTAGTAATAAACGAAACAATCTCATTCTCGCGACAGCTTCCTAGGCACACAAAGCGGCCCAGATCTGCAGTGTATTGCCGCAACAAGCGCTGCAGCTCCACGGTATAGCCCCGCCGCACTTGAGCTTCGATATCGTCGAGCATCGTGATGAGGGGATCGGAAAATTCGCTCGCATCGGATGTATTGGCGTAGTCGATGGCAGGCTGGTTGCCGAAAACCCGAGACAACACCGTTGTAACGGGCGCCGTGATATCTGTGATGGAGGTTTTTGCCGAAGCTGCTGTTGATGATTTGGATTTAATGGGCGTGGGCGCAAACCACGCCCAGTTTGACAGATCGCCCAAGTATTGACTGTCAAGCGACAAAAATGCCTGCGAGGAGTACACCTCGGCCATGTGTCGCCGTCCCATGCGCTTGCGACTCTCCAATGGGCCCGGAACTGACGACAGCGGCCGAGAACTCGAAGTTCCAGAGGCACGAGCCGGAATTATGGCAGCATCAGAGCTGAAATAGGCGCAGAAGAGCATCACAGTCACGGCAGCCTCAAATTGGGCATTTGCGGCGCGGCAATTAGACCGACATCGAGGGGTTGAAATGATGGATGTCGCTGATAAAGGCGACGATAAGGACGGAGGCGCTATCAATCCCCAGTAACGGGCCACAACAGTGTCTACCCGTGGGCGCAAAGGCATAGCTGAATGGTTACTAGAGCCCGAATAACTCAACTCTCTAACTCAAAGACAGACCGGGGAGCCCGCCGGGCAACTTGCGAGAGGGAATTTAGCTTCAAAGCTCCGTCTTAAAATCCGGGGAAAGGCGCTAATGGCGATACTACTAATCAGTAGAGAGCCCACCTTAAACCCTTTCAAATTCCCGTTTGTAATTCTGAGGTATTGTGCCATGATAGAAGGAACGAAAAGTGCCTAACAGGACCACCCAGAAAGCACACCACGTGACCATCAATAAGCTTTGCCCCACTTGTTCATTTTGCTGCAGTATCGCACTGGGGAAGCTTATCAGGACCTGCCCCACTACTAATTTACCAATGCCCCCTGGTTCTCAGAATATATGATGTACGATATGATGAACCATTAGGATTATGCACTGCTATGATCGTATCAATGTCTACTTTCATCTCACACATGGCCCCTATTCTGTTCAGAAGCTATTATAATGTGGAAGATTATTAGACTTGTTATCATTGGGTTGTTAGCCCAAAAATGATAGGGTTATTAAATATATGCAAACATAAAAGCAAAAAGCGAACAAACAATGCTAACAATACAAAAACCACCCGGAGGTATAAACAGACAAAAGGAAATGGAAAACTATATACGATACCAATGGATATACACATCAAATACCTCTTTATGTCCTACAAAACATCCCTCAACGCCTTGAGACGTCTTAGTCTGAAAACGGCACCGGGATATTCCGCTCTAAATAGCCGCGCCACTCTGGCCGCGTGCGTTTATACGGCCAACCGCTGGTAGTCAACTGTAAATTTTCGATAGCCGAGCCATACTTTACAAGCTTGTCCTCGGCCCATGCGGTCTGCATGATACCCAGTCCGAAGCCCATGTGGCTGTCGTCTCTAGTGCCCAGTGGCAGCGTGATCATGGGATATCCGGCCTGCGCGGCAATCTGATACGTCTGCCCGACATCGGGAGGCACGAGGAGACCGTCGACCTTGGTACCTTTGCCACCGCCGTTTAGGGCATAGTCAATGCCCGACCGCGTGCTGTTTTGCGTAAAGGCTAGCGCTTGCCAGTATGTTTCGTTGCGCTCACCCTTGGTTGCCATAGAAGCTTCGAACAGGTCCTGGCCGGAAGGAAAGGCTGGGTGTACGTTGGCAATGCCGCCCTCGCTGCCCACATAGTCGATGTTATACTGCACGATATCTTCGAGTGAGCGTATGTTGGTGTTACCGACTTCAGACAGGTACGTCTTGATGTTGTTGTAAAAGTCAACCTTGACTACAGTCAGCTCTGACTCATTGCGGAAACCGCGCGTAGTTCCGTAGTCCCAGTCCCATCCATTGGAACTAACGATAGTTTCGTGGTTGAGAATCTCCGTGCCATTGACAACAGTGGCACCGGCACTCTCGAGCAAATGAACGACTTGCCGGAACACGTCGCGTTGCTGAGCGGTAGCATATATCCAGAAAGTGTCCCAAGGAACGCCAAACACGGCACCCCTCAGCACATTCTTATCAGATATCAACGGTAGGTAGCCTTTTGACGGGATCGAGCCCTCCTGGCCAGAGGTGTAGTTATCGCGCGCATCAATGCCCCAAATGGCATCGAAGGCGTGCACGGCGTCTTTAACTGTACGGCCAAAGGTGCCAACGCTATCCTGATGCTCACTTTCGGGGATGACACTATACGTACATGTTAGCTATCTAAGTATAAAAACCCACGTGACTAGTGTTTCAGCTTACCCAGATCTAGATGTTCGGCCAACAGTCGGCTTAAAGCCAACGACACCGTTACGCATGGCCGGGTTGATGACTGTTATAACCCGAAGTTAGAAGCTAGTCGAACATATACACGGTGATTTACGTGAAAATGAAAAAAAAAAACAAAACTACACATACCGCTTCCATCTGTCTCAGTTCCAATCGCAAAAGCAATCACATTTGCGCCGACCGCCGTTGCACTACCTGTGCTGCTACCGCCGGGGTTAACTGTGAAGTTATACGGACTACGTGCCTGGCCGCCTCGGGCTGAGTAGCCTTCTGAGTAGTCGTTGCTGCGCATATCAGCCCACTCACTAAGCGTAGCCTTTCCAAACAACACCGCACCAGCATTCCGTAGCTTAGACACTACGAAGGCATCGCGGGGCACAATATTACCGAGTAACGCCAGACTGCCAGCCGTGGTCTCCATGGAGTCGCTAGTCGCGATGTTATCCTTCACCAAAAATGGAATGCCGTGGAGCGGACCGCGGACTTTTCCTTGCGTACGCTCCATATCTAACTCGGAGGCAATGGCTAGCATATCAGGGTTGAACTGCATAATGGAGCTAAGTAACAAAAATCTTAGCATTGAAACATATTTCAATAATCCCAAGACCGACACGTACCTAATATAGTTTTGAGTTTGATGGGCCCGATGAAGATAGCACATGGCTAACTTGACGGCAGTCAGGGTTCCATTGGCCATTGCGTTTTGCATGTCATCAATAGTTGCTTCTTCCAGTTGGAATTCACCGCAGGCCGGCATTAAAAATAGTGCGGGAGTGTCAACATTCTTTTCCAGAGGCAACAATGCTTCTGTCTTGACTAGCGGCCATTCTTCACTAGCATCGTGGTTGCCAACGCGGAAGTGACCCCAAGCGTGTGGCACACCAAGGAAAAGAAGTAGGAGTGAATGGGAGGACCACATGTTGGACTATATGGGCTACGAGTTCTACATCGGTGATAATAATAGTTAGTAGTCTGATTATAAGCAGGATTTTATGAAACATGTATATAGCTTCGCCTATAAAAAAGCAGCAAGTACTCTCATTCTTTTACTAAAACTTACACCAACTGCAGCAACACAACCCTCAGTGACTACTGACAGGGCTAGTCTTTAAGCACTTCAACTATAGTTGTTATATATGCGGTCTCTTATTGTTCGAAGCACACTGTGTATATATGCGTTTATATATTTACAGAGAAAAAGGCGCTGCGGGTTGTATATGCATAACAACTACTTAGTAACAGGTAGTGATAGATAGTAATGATGCTATAATGCAACGAAATTGCTTCTGCTGACTGGTCTAGTCGTTGTGCCAGAAGATATCAAGAACGGAGAAGCGAGGTTGCTTTGGAATGATCTGGACAGTAACTCGGTTGGTGATGTGCGTGCTGAGCAAAATAATACAAAAGATATAGAGTAGTGCTAAGTAGATGCAAGAACGAAGAAAGAAAAGTAAAAGACAAGACAAGAGCCACAGAAAAGAACAAGGAGCTTAAGATCAGCCGTGATGGACGGATGGAACAAAGCCGGTGTCGTATATCAGATGACGGACGAGAAGAAGAAAGGAGAAAGAATCGGTGAACACAGTTGAGCAGGTGGATGTGTGGGTGAGCAGTGGTCTAACACGATTGCACCAACAGCTATCAAAGAGCTACAGAAAACAAGGGGATGGAAGGAGAGGGGGGGGGGGGGGGGGTTCCTCGTGTCCGTGGAGGTCGGTGGTGGGAGAAGATGGTGTGATGTGTAATCAGAGGGAAAATGACAGTATATAAACACATGGTTAGTGGCAGTATATCTAGGATAAAGAGAAGAAGAATGATGGACAATAGCAAGAGAAATCAATATAGGATGAGTATCTTAGTATGTACTGCCCTTCCACCATCACGACAATAACTCGAGTTGCCGTAGCATCGGACGGAGGAAGCGGGCGTGAGAAGGGATGTTGTGAACGGCGATATACCTGTTAGATTAGTGGCAACAGAGTAACATTTTGGTGAGAACAATCTAAAATCCAGGGCAAGAAATCAGTTCTATAAGATAGAGAAAAGAGAGAGCAGAGCTAGCGAGTGATATAAGGGCCGACTAAAGTTCGTTCGTCAGTAAAGTCTGTGCGTGTAATTCCTATTTTTGATTCTCACCCTCTCTGGTCCAAAGAGAACTTCTGAAAGGAAAAGAAAGAAGTCCGTATTCTGTCAATTATCACAGACCGGAATAGTAGGATAAAAGATAGTATTATTACAAGTGTGATACTGGGTTAGGGGAGGGGGGAATGAAAAGGTTATATTAGAAAGTGTTACTAGAATGTGTGATATTGCCAATTCGTGTCATACTAGCGACAGAAGATACTGGACTTGGAAGAAGAAGCGAAGGAAAATGGGAAATCATGGGAAATCATGGGAAATATGGGCGCCTCTTGTCATATCACAAGGCCATAATTAGCAAGTGAAAATACAGTTATTTTTGGTCTCGCTGGTTGCTCAACATTCTCACCTCACCTGAAATCTCATCTCATCTGAGGTCGTGCCATGTCTCTATAATTGCCTTCCTCTTCTCGCTGTGGCTTCTAGTGCTTTTTTTTGCATAGCCAGAAGGGGGAGGGAGGGAAGATCAAATAACACTATAAAGAAAAAGAGGAAAATAAGATATATCAGTATTAGTATGGGTGGTATCATGTAATAGCCCCCTGACTACAGGCTTACACTATCCACGGCGCAAAGAAGTAAAGAGGAGAAATCACATCCAAGATGACGCCCGCTTGCCCAGGGAGAGCAGCCAGCCAGCCATTTTTAGTCCATGCAGTCAGTCTTATCAGCAAGTTTGCGCTAATTAAAATCAGCTAGTGAGAATCAGCAGCAAGTGTGACTAACTAGTAAAGGTACCAAGATGACAAAACACAGCACGACAATATATCACATGCCATAGCACTTTTCCCCTGTGACGACGGCCTTCATACTAATGACACAGGGTGAGGAGAAAGGGAGAAACACTAAAGCCACCCCAAGCACTCCAATCAGTGAAGCAAGTAATGATGATAGTTTCTTTCTTTCTTTCTTTCTTTAATTGCAGCTAGGGAAGTTACTTGTCACGCTAGCAGTAGCTTGATCTCGGATATAAGTGATCTGGTGCGATGTCCATGACTTAGCCTGTTCTAGGCAAGATATACATTACATATATGGATGAACATACAGCATCTGTTGCTACCAAACCTTCTGCAGGCATATATGCAGAATCGAGTTGTCTACAGGCCCCGATGCTTGGACAAGATACTTCTTCTTCTGTCCATTGCTGTAGTGTTACTAGTACTGCCATTCCTACTTACTCCTTACAGACTGGAGAGAGAGACAGAGAGAGAGAGAGAGAGAGAGAGAGAGAGAGGGATGTAAATTTGATTTTTTTTTTGGTGCTTACACAGACACATAGACATCTACAGCACAAAGATTACACAGATTACACCGTTGTTATCTCCCCGGGCCACAGGCGTCTAAGTCAGGCTTTGTTCCCCGGTTTTTTTGCAGTCTAAGAACGAGGGGACATTGATCGAATACATCCAGACAGTCCATTGTCTACGGGAGATCAAGACACAAAACATATTCTTCTTGCTTTACGAGTAGTAGTACGTATCTCGTTATGCTAGCTTAAAGAGAACAAGAGAAAGTATGCTTCAGTCAGTCAACAGAATAGGTAAGTCTTTGGTGATAAAGGAACCGATCACGGCGCTTCTTAGGGCTAGGATCAGGCTAGCTAGGATATTGTTAACAGGCTTGTCTTCTAATTGGATCGTTGTCTATCATTCGGTTACATTGATTACCGTGAGGAGTTCGGTTGGATTTTCCCGACTATAGATATGTATAGATCAGCAAACGATGATAACTCATCTTGATGCTTCACAAGTCATTCTGGTGTGTCCTAGAATCACTCTAGGCTGCTTAGCCGGTCGGTGGATAAGTCTATGTCTATCCACTGATTATTATTTCCCGTGGTGCAGATATAGGGACAGTGAGATAGAAGGAAAAGATTCTGGATAGGCTGGATGTGTATTTCTGTTGCTTATCAGTTGCTTAGCTTGATATAGAAATGCCTTGCTTTTGCCTTGAAAGGGTATCTATCATTCTTCCAGGCATATATATCCGTTCTTCTGAAGATAGTAAGGTCTCTTCGGCGCCCTTGCACAGCTGTTTCACCTGAAGGAAGCCCCCGTAGTTCCAGGCCTCGATACTTGTTAGTGAGTATCAAATAACATTAACCTAAGGAGTAATGGAGATTTTCTGGATATTGATAGGCTTAGGTTTACCACGAAAGTTGGATTAATGGGCGACATATTCTGCTGTGCTTATCACCGGGGATTTTCAACAGGAAAGAAAGGCTTATTGACTAGTATGACCGAATCACAATTTGAGCCTAGTCATCTTTTGTCTTGAAATATCTGTTTTGCCTTTTCTTGTTCATTTTCCTATATCTACTAGAGCCTGTTTCGCAGCAATTTCTGCTAAGAAAGACATGCTAGCCAGAAAGAAGCGACGGATGAAAAGCGCGCAGAGCATACATATAACTATGAGTCTATAGTAAATTCCCCGGCTATTGTTGTCACATTTAGCATATCTTCTTTTATTTTCGGCACACACGGCTTCAGGCTAGAATATCTTAGACAGTAGTTTTCTATAGATAGACACTGTTGTTTGATAGCGCAGTAGACATTGATTACATACACACACTATGGATAGATGCTAATCAGCTAACGTGTCCATCTTTCTCCTTTCCGAGCTATGATAGTGGCTGCCGGTACGTACTCTTGCCGATTAGCTCTAGCGTAGCTATCCGCTTCACTTCCACCAGAGAAATCAATGACGGTGAGCAAACGGACGTATCCAGCCGCCACTGGTCTGCTTTGGAGAAAGTGAGGTAGGCATTGATAGCAACGACGCCTATAATTGCGGTTCTTTTTGTATTTACATGGCATCCTGTCACTGAATGTCACCGTCGCTTAGTCGAGGTGGTCCGTGGGTTATACACAAATAAATTGAAATGACATGCATTTGCTTGTTAGCATTTTGTCCATCTTGTTAGCTTCTTGGTAATATCATTGTTATTTTTGTAGAACAGCGCTTTAGCTAGAAGTTCTATTGGTATATTTATCATCCGTGGGTTAGCTGGCAGTTCATATTAGACTAGTATTAGGGTTTGTCACTGCGATCGAGTCGTCTTAAGTATGGATAAACAGCATTGTAACGGAATTAGAACCGGTCGTCATCTTTCAGGCGCTATTTCGCTTCTGCCCATGGCCCTCTACATACAAGCTTTAGCTACAACTGATTGCAGTGTTACACCAACTGTTGCCGTAAATATCAACGTCGCATCATGCTAAAAGATGCAAGAAGATAAACAGTTTCGTCGTGTTCATATCTAAAGTCTTCTATAAGCAAGTTCTGGCCGTCCGTTGAAAACTTCAGTTGTCCTTTCCCCCCCNCCCTCCCCCTAAATTCATTTACCACATGTTATAGGTATGGCTGTTAGGGCTAACAAACGAAATTTCCCGTAATTGGCTTGTGAGTAGATAGATACATATGTACGGTCTTTTGCTACACACTGCCCCAACATGAAGTTTTACTGGGCATGCTATAAACCCCCCTCGGAACTATATTACAAAGGGGTCTTCTTACTTGGTTCACAGCAGTAATAGCCCGCTGGGAACTATTTTCGAACAGGACTCGGAGTGAAAAAAAAGAAATCTGTAACTTGAGCTTTTGGTCAAACTACGAACCAATGTGCAACAAAACGGCGGTACAGAAAGGAACAACAAACTTTTGGAAAACACATTATGCATAATGCATAGAACAATCCGGGAACTATATTCCTGACTTTGACCCAAACTACTGTCATAGAGGGAGTGATATGCAGTATGTCGCCGATATATGGTTTTCTGTATGTCTGCCTCCTTGTCGGTAAAGTGTTGCATCTCGACAACAGATTCGGCTCTCGAGTCAATCTATGGCAGCAAATGGGCTTTATAACAAGTAACACGCTGTATATTCATGCAGATAGTCGCAAATAGGCGGCATGGCTACTATTTATTGGGCGCAATAGCGCAGTGATGGGAGTCGTACAGCACGCCTAATATACATATGCTCCCGCCCGTGTAGCGACATGAGTTCTGCAAATGTATTGAAGAGCTATCTCTACTAAACTGGCAACGGACATATGTAGCAGTGATACGTATTTACTATGTATGCTCTCAAGACCGGAGATTGCTCAAGTCCACAAACAACGTAAAGGATGCCACACCGTTGAGCAAGGTAACAGAGCAGCAACCGACCAACCTCGTTCAAATTCTGTATAGGTTTATACATCATGTTGTTTACCTTTCCTCGGTTGTCCATATATAGATAGGCATGTGCGCAGCAGCAGCTGAACCTCAGCTTGGCCACATGGCCAAGTAGCTGCCCGTTTATTATAGAAAACAAAGCCACCTATATTGTCATTCTAGGCTTGCTTGTGTGTATATATAGATGAAAGAAGCAGACCCCAACCACTCAATCATATCACTTTTTTTTTTCTTGGCGTCTAGCGTACGGCTTCCTTATTAGAACAGTTAGCTTAGCAGTCCTCTAACAGCTTAGTTGCTAATTCTAGTCTGAAGATTCCAGCCTAGATGCATACATAACCAGTACTTATATATTGATACTTGTTCCCTAAATGCATGTCAAGTTGCCTGTATTCTCATGGCTGATATCACGCGAATACTTACAGTCCATGAAGCATTGAAGAAGTAGACGCCTCTAGACAGGCAAAAGGCGCACCTGCAGCTTACATTCTTAACCAGTGATGGGACGGTTTACGCTCTCTTTGGGAGAGGGGGGGGGGGACCCTTTGACTTTGCGTGCAGGCCCACAGGGCAACTTATAGGCGTTGGACTATAGGGCGTACGAGGCCATGAAAAGAATTACGCCCACACCATGCTTTCTATTTGATTAATCGTGGTATCGTGCGACGATAAATGCTGTACTCCGCCACATTTACGTATAATCCGCGCCTGCTGGTCGCTGTCAGATAGTCTTGGAGGTGCGTCTAGATACACAGTGTCTGCTTTTTTCTTTAGTAGTTTGCCTCCAAGCCTAAGAAAACGAACGGCAACGCCGTCCTATTATACAGAGATTGCTATGCCCTTTTCTTTTGGCTAATTACTGCCCTTGATCAATCTCTTGCCGCTGAAGAAGTTCCACCTCATAAGACCACATATGTTCTTTCTTAAGCCTCACCTCTGCTCATATGAATAGCACGGCAAGAATGCTTTACAGCGTGTTTGCCTAGAGATACAAGCATAGAAAACGTTATCTCTCTAAGAAAAAAAAAGACAAGCGACGGCTGGCTTGGTGAGCGTCTTGGTAAGCTGAGTGGCCATGCAGAATCTACTCTTTGGCCCTGTGACAGTGGCATCCGACGTTCCTCAAGGTATATGCGGACCCTAAAGCAAGTACAATAACATAAGTTTTGCGGATTGCTGTGATAAAAAAAGTAGCCATATGTCTGCCCAATTATGTGTATCATTGCTTAGGTATATCTGTATATAGACATCTACAAAGGGAACAGGACGACATGTTGAAAAATCTATCCTAGAAGAGAGGCATATGTACGCGGTCAAACTCGTCATAGCTTGCGGCATGTTTCACCTCTTTTACTGGACAGACAGATCAAAGTCTTTGGCGGTTTGTACTGTTTCCCGTTGCCCGCGAGGCCTGGAAAGCTCCTTGTTCTGCCCTCTTTCATTATTCTCAACATCTTTTCGGCTGTAGATGCGGAACATTGTCGCACTCGTTGCAAGAAACAATATGGCACCAGAGACAAAGCACAGGATAATTACGAAGGAGAGACGAATTCGTAAAATAGGAAGCAGAAACGGGATTTAATGTGCTTCTAACATCTCTGAAAAGAAAACACGCGTTTGCGGCATCGTCCAGACTGGACAACTGGTAACGTAACCTGTATTCGATTAGGACAATGAGATTTCATATTGCTGATTAGCGCCACTATTTTAATATTGGTCCTGTGGATATGAAGACTAAGTATTCGAAATTGCCGTGATACTGGGCAGTATGAAAATGTACAAGAATTTATCTGACTATGGCACTGCGGGCAATGACATATGAAAAGACACACGGAGCAGATGATATTTCAAGTTAACTGTTATTATTTTCTTTCTCTGATTACTTGCTTTATCACTAAACCAAGCTGTATCTGAAGACCGTGACCATAAACCTAATCAGAACATTAATGTGGTTAAACCCTGGCTGACTCTCTCCATCTATCTGAAGCCCGAACCTTTTGATATGATATCCACGGGCCAAGATTGGGACTTGCTAGATATTGTGTTGAAAAAAAAAACATAAGAAGCATTAAATAAACGAGAGACTGCCGTACAAGCTGGAATGTGGATATTAGCTGGACTGGGGGCCCTTATGGAACTGCTGTAGCCTATAATCTTGCATTACCGGGGCACCTCGCTCCTCATCGATTCCAAAGTCGACCTTGACCAAGATTGCATCTGACCCCGGCCGCATACTGTTGTCCGCATTGGAGCTATTGGTCGAAGAAATCGAATCCTTCTTAGCCGTCGTAATAGTTGTTGCGCCATGTCCCATGCCCATGCTCATAGCGTGATGGCCAAGACCTGGACCAGCAGGACTGCCGCTGCCACTGCCGCCACTGCCGGTCGATTCGAGCTCGAATTCATGGTCACGGCGGCTCCGATATTGCGACTCCTTGAGGTTCTCGGTGCTAGAGAGATGCTGGGAGTGGTGCTGGAAGCGGCTGCGCGCGGAGCCGTAGGACACCTTGGAAGTGTCCTTGAGCTTACCAAACATCAGATCAAAGACCGGCTTAATTCCAGGCACAGAGAGGGCTAATAGTGTGGCACCGATTTCCGAGACTTCTATGGCCAGCATAGGATTGTATGACCAGGACATGTCGGCCTCCCACTGGCCTTTGATGACAAAGACTAGGCGGGTGATCGAGATGATGATGACACTATAGCAGAAAGATGAGAGATTGGCAGTTAGCAAACGAAAAAAAATACAGTATAAAGACTAAGAGAATATAGCCTCTTACAGAACACCAGGCAGTAGGATGCATGTTAGCTGAATCTTGCGCCGCGGGGCCATATCCAACGAACGCAGCATCGCAATCGGAATCCCAAAGATCAAAAAGTCGCATAGCAAGGATGTCGCCGAGTTAACGCTATAAACCAGGCCCCATTCCAAACAGGTGTACTTCTCGGCCTCGGGTTGCCACGCGTATGGCCAAAGGCCGGTAACGGGCAGACAGTGAAAGATGATGAGGAAGATTTGTGGCAGAAAGCCGGCCACGATAATGCCGCCAACGACAAAGATGGCCATGCGGAAGATATTGTGCATCTTGCATAGGCGATAGTAGAAGGCTAGACCAGACAGCCGGCCAATCAGCAGCGACGACGTATAGATGAGGTGGGCAGCAAAGTCGACGACCTCGCTGGCCTCAACGGTTGATTCGGACATGACGTATTCGACATATTCAAAGTGACGGCCGGATCCCATCCTTATGAGAATAACGCTCAGTACAATGAAGGCAATTAACGTAATCTACGCAGTAGTTTGTTAGTGGTTTTCTCTTACAATGAAGATTGGTGGCAATGAAAAACGGAGTGCTAGGCTGGAAAGGGAAACTAACAACTCCAAGAATCGCCAGGCCATCGTCGATTCCCACATGCTTAACGATAAACAGCCGCGAGAACAGCCGTACGGCCACGCCAATAGTCGCTAGACTGCCTACTAGAATAATGGCAGCTATAGTTTGGTCGTCGGTACTAGCATATAGCTTGTTGAGGTCGACGTCGTCGGGAACGCGGCCGGTGGCAATAGCCACGGCAATAGCTTTGCTACTCATTAGGCGCGAACTAACTGTATGTGTAATATATATGGCGTATAAAACGAGAGACTAAGCCAAAAGGCACAGATCACACGGAACCGTGTGTTCTTCTAGTCTCGTTTTGGACAAGTATGATGAGCAATATATGATCGATCAGGTCAGGCTCCCACTGTGGTCGAGACGAGGGAAGACTCTCTCGTCGACTAGAGGGGAGGCAGTACTTTGCTTAGAGTTGTTGCTGTAGTTCTTGCTGTTCAAAGAGGAAGAAAAGACTAAAACAAAGAGAAGGGGGAAAAAGAAAAGAAAAAAGAGACAAAAGCAGAACGTAAGGGAGATGCGGGTTACGGATACTTAAAAAAAAGTAGGAAAGCAAGCAAACGGAAAGCTACAGCAGCAGGTTAACGTAGTGTAGTACTGCGAGTATCGAAGCAGGTTGCTGCGCTCTGAGAAGAGGAAAAGGAGCTTAAGCAGAGACAGACTTGGCAACACACGGCGTGATCGATAGACAGAGCTACAACACAGCAGATGGCCAGCTGGAGACAAGTTCTGGGATAGATTGAAGTAACGCAAAGGGTCAGACGCAGAGACACTGTGGATCGAGAACGAGAGGCGAGTGAGCAAGCAGGCAAGCAAGCAAGATAGGTCTTTGTTCCAGATAGAATTCATAAGAGAAGATAGCAAATGGCGATATAGTAGCAGGCGAAGCAGTGTTGGAAAAGAGTGACAAAGGAACAGGATTATATCTGGCAAGCGGGATGGCATGCAGTCAAATAGTTATAGCAAGAGCACGGCATATGCCCGTTTAGTGCAGGACAGCCGGGGCAGGATGTCTTTTCTGTGTCGTATATAATGATAAGCAGTACTTGTAAAGCTTATAACTTATCTCATCATCAAGTGCTCGGGGGAAGCTTTGAAAGTACCAGCAAACAGGCGGTAAATCAAACACTGATATTAGGACGGGCTTAAACAGGTAGAGTCACTAAGAAAAAGAAGAGAAAACGAGACAGCGTAAGCAGGAAAGACATAAGACTCGGGAAACTGTTAGTTGGATACAACCCTTCGTACAGCTATATCAGCCAGTCACGCTGGGCCAGATGTGGTGGACAAGCTAGGCCAGCTGTGTGAACAGAGAAGCAGGCCATAAGCCTCGTTTCTGCAGGAAGCCAAGATGCTGTGTGATGTGGTTGACCAAAGTCAATTATCGTTGCCATTGTTTGTTTTCAAAGCCCTCGATCAGCCCCGGCAGTTGTTTTAAGCTTCTTGCTACCCTGAAAGCCAATTTCTGGCTAAAATGTTTTTCTCGGATTTTGTTCTAGCAAGTATTAGAGACACTGTCAATCTCCTTTCCGAGCAACGGACTTGGGATATATTCGAGGCCCCTCGATTTTCCAGGCCGTTCTAGGCCACTATTTTGCTCTGTAGCCATACAAGAAAGATACCGGTTCTTCTGTAAACGCCCGCAGCGATCTTTGCCTTGTTCGTTTACTTATACTCAGGTAGGGTCTTATTGCCAGCACAGTAGCCGCGATAGGCTGCGGAAACTGACAGAGGGCCCTCGTTAATCGTTAGTATGAAGCAGAATGCGCGGCAAGGCGCATGCAAAGTCACCGGCGGCGAGATTACGTTTCTTCTATATCTTAGCTAAGAGCAAGCCAGCGCAGAATTCACACAGAGACTGTAGATGCACTGCTCTAAAAAAGTTAATCAAATTATAGACTAGGGGCACGACGAAGTCTGAAATCCAGTCAAATAAATGTCATCAAGACGAGAAGGAAACATATGTCTCTTTCTACCGCAGGAGGCACTCTAACGTCAGGAAAAGATAGTAACGATATAGGTAACATCAATAGACAGTAAAGACGCATAGTTCTAGAGACTAAGGGCATCTTAGCCAGCTCTGGTAGTACGTCGTTGCTTGGTGGGAATATAGAGAGTTTATAGATAGCGTTAACTAGATCTTCGCCGGGATACAATCGTGGTTAATTGCCCGTCTACATAATATCTGCCTGGATATAGTGCTACATAGCTATAGTTCTTGTAAATATATGCGTGTAGACAGAAAAGCAACCATCACTTCGCCTTCCTCCCTTTATAAGTCTCCCTTTTGATTTTGGCAACCCTACCAATATGTGTGTGTCAGACGCCGGCGAGTTTACTATAATGCCTAATTAGTCGCTACTGAGTCTTATCTCTTTGAAGTTTATTGTCCCTAGGGTACTTGACAACTAACGAAGAGGAGAAGAATAGAACCCTTAGTGTGTCTCTGATTACCTGCTGCAAACAGCCGTGATATCATCTCCTCTGCATAAACAAGGCACATGATATGCAATAGATAAACAAGACTTGTTTACCGTTCCTAGCCCTAACCTGAGAGGGTTTCGTTTCTTGCCAGCCAGATATTTTGGTCTTTGCCTAAAGGTCCCGTCGTTGTGTGGTAAAAGTGTTGTTTAAACCGTCATATCCTGTTTACAAAGTGCACTCGCATCACTAACGTCCCATTTACTGACTTTATCTTATCTACCATTCTTCCAGCTAAAAATTAGACATCTTACCTCACCATTATACCTGACAGGACGTTTACATTCCAATATAGCCGATCAAGGAACGGGGCAGAAAGACATTCTCTAATACTTCCCCGAGTCTTTCGAATGATAAACGAACAAACTCGACATTTATATAATGAAAGGGAGAAGGAACTGCCACAATTGTCCGGGCAATGAACAGCCCAAGAAAGAACCTCGAGGAAGACAGAAACAACGCTGACCTGACAAAAATGAAAGTACAGCCGCTATGCAGAGATCCCAGCCCATTTCCAGTCTAGTCTATACTGTTTCCAGCCTGCAATATATTGTGTCGCCTGTGATATGTACTAATATTCGCGGGCGTTTGCTATCAGCTCGCCAGCGTCAAGCGCCAACAGAAATCAACTATCAAAGATGTGGCTTTGATTGGACCTTTGTGAATGGTGGACAGAAAGGCCATATTGGACATGTACAGCAGTGTCACACACATATACATTGTAGGCATAGGCAAATTGTATCTCTGCTTGTCTCTTTAACCCAGCGGCGATGTAAGCTATCTATAGCGTCAGTTTGTATGCAAGGGAGGCTAGGATTACATTCGTCACATAAGAGAGTGACTTGATCGTCACTCGGTCAAGTCTTTTCTTGCCTGGCCCTACGTTCTCCATTACTCTCAGTACATACAGTGGTATCACATAGCCGATCGAGTCTCATCATAAATGCTAGATTTAACCTAAAAGTACTTTACTTCTCAACTTAACTCCACCACTCTGGCGTTCTTTCCCCTTCTTCTGACAAGACGCATTCCATTAGAATCACAGAATACAGAAGAAACTTTAATGTATCTTTCTCTTGTACTTTAGTAGTTACTAATCTGGCAAGTATCTGCTGGTCGTGCATACTCCAGGTACGGTTCGTCCTTCATATGTTCCGATGCCTCACCAACTCATCTGAGTACATCTAATCGAGCAATAAGTTATAAAAAGGAAGTATATATATATATATATATATACCTGGGATCCGAGGATCGGCTATCGAATAAGCTAACCAAGTCATCAAGTTTCGAACACGGAAGAAAAAAAGAAAAAAAAAGAAAGGAAAGTACTAGTGAGGTAGGCGGTTCGGCCTGTTCAGATTAAACACACCTAAATCTGTAAATTTACGCCTTGTTGCGCCAATTCGAATAGTAGATTTGATCAACACTCATAAGTCTTCTCTTAAACGTCGGTGTTATGTAAGTGTTCATTATCTGGTACCGTGAAACATGTTCATAACTCATTCTCGGTACCGAGATATACCTTCTTCTATGGCATGAGTCTTACGAACATGGCACTCTTACTTCTATTCATTACTGCTACGAGTCTCTATTCTCCATGTACATATATGTTTGTCAATTATCTGCTACATATAAGTTCGTGTGTATAGTATAATCCAAACAGGTATTGCTAGCAACGTTTTCTGTCAACCAAGGCCAGCTTGCATATCTTTATACTTGCCTTCCCGCATTTGTTTTTCAAATAGTCTTACAGTTATGCAATGTCTCAGCCGCTATGTTGACTTGTCTAGCCAATCTTCCCATCCCTCTCTCTCTCACTTATAGTATGTATGACCTAAGCAATTTCCTTTGTGTTATTTTCTGTCATCATTCCGCTGTCCGTCCTTCTTATTGTGGGTTATAAGTTTGCTGATGCTACCAGCTTATGGCACCGGATCCTGTAGATCCCAAATCGTAAGTTGCTGCAGCAGCATGAGCATCGTCAAGCTTGAGCTTTTGTTTCGGTTTTATTTTATTCTTTTCCGGGCCTTCCAGCTTGCCACATCTTTCTTGTGCTATACTCTCGGGACGAGAATGGGTTCCTTTTATGGAGAGGGAGCTCTTGTTCTCGCACAAGCAGGAACGCGGAGGAACAAGAAACACTATATAGGTTCATATTGGTTGCAGTTTCTCATTGGCTTCAATGTGGCGGTTAAGACATCACATCAGAGCACAAGTGTAGTCTTGCTTTTTTTGCAGCTACAATTAGTCGTTCCTCGAGGGGAAATTTCATATTATACATTCGTACTCTTGACTCCACTCTTCCAGTAATAGATGTGTATTCTCATTCTTTCAGCTTTTCGTCCACATCGTGGTTGCTATGCTTTCCATATAACGAGTCACTGGCTATAATATCGTGCGCTTCTCTGCCCTATTCGCGCAGGCTCGAGGAAAAGCCGGTGCGTATTGTAGACGAATGATAGGCTTTCTTCATGGTTTGGGTTTGGGACATAAACGCCACCGTAGGCTTATGGATGGGTCACCTGCGATTATCGATGGTTCCACGGAGCTGGAGCATGCAGATAAAGGAACCCATGTTGTATAGCAAGTATTGTGCTTGGTCTTGCGGTCGATATCTCCATGTTCCTCTCAGTGAATCTCGCACTGCGTCGACCCTCAGGCACCCACTTCTCATCTTAGACATTATGTCTGCTTCATGCTAGTATTAGCAACCGCTTACCAATAAGAAACTTTTTGAGATAATCTACTACGATCATTTATGGGGTTCGGTGGATGATGTCAAAGACTGAATGGCGAAGCCTCCACGCAGCTAGCTTGATCAGTAGTAGTTTCGTCAAATTTTGTTTGTTATGGAGGTCAGCTGCGAAAGTGGTTTCATTTACTTAACTCATTACTCGTTTAGAAGTGAACTATGACGAGACTGTTGCAAACTACGGTGATATATTGTACCTATAGGGTTATAGAGGGTTAGACGCCACAACAATGGGGTGCGCCACACATCGACTACGATACATCACTAAGTGTGGCGCTACGAGCTGGAAGGAATGTTTCTTATGTGAATGCGACAGAGAGAGCAATTTGGTATTGGCTCTGCCAATTGAACTTTGAGATACGATAAGAATCTGATCTTTATAGAAATTTGCTATCATGGATGCCGAGTTTGCCCCTCTTAAGAATGATTTGTTGCTGCGTGCGGCTAGAGGTTAGTAACTAGCGGCTAACTTCTATGACGAGTGGTCGATGAGTCCTTGCTAACGGCATATATGCCTATAGGTGAGAAGATTGAGCGCCCGCCTATGTGGGTGATGAGACAGGGTAAGTTTTTATTCTATCTTTCTATACATATACCTTCTATGACCCTAACTCGTCTGGATAGCTGGTCGTTATCTGCCCGAGTACCACGAGGCTAAGGGCACACGCGATTTCTTTGAATGCTGCCGGGACCCGGAGGTGGCCTCAACCATCACTCTGCAGCCGGTTGAGCGGTACGCCGGCTTGATTGATGCGGCCATTATCTTCAGCGACATCCTGGTGATTCCCCAGGCCATGGGTATGACGGTTGAGATGGTCGACAAGAAGGGCCCGCACTTCCCGCAGCCGCTACGCACGCCTGATGATGGCCAGTTCGAGAAGGTGCTACACGGTGACGTTGATGTGGCTAAGGAGCTAGACTATGTCTACAAAGCCATAACATTGACGCGTAAGAAGCTCGATGGCCGCGTGCCTCTGATTGGCTTCTGCGGTGCCCCGTGGACGCTGTTCTGCTACATGGTCGAGGGCGGCGGCACTAAGTTATTCATGGAGAGCAAGAAGTGGATCTATAGATACCCGGAGCAGAGCAAAGCTATGTTACAGCGTATCTCGGAGATCTGCGTTGAGTATCTGGCTCTGCAGGTCAAGGCTGGTGCTCAGGTACGTTCATATTTATTTTCTTTGTTCTTTATAATGTATAATCACGTTAGGGCATAGGCTGGTCTGTCTTAGCATGCACTAGGTATCAGCTCGGAAATATGTAACTTATGATGTCTCTCGTTCAGAAATGCAGCTCGCTAACTCTATTTAATCATCTCAGCTCGTCATGGTCTTCGACTCGTGGGCTGGCGAGCTCTCGCCTGCTGCCTTCAAAGAGTTCTCTGAGCCCTTTCTTGGATATATTTCCAAACACCTACCTCCACGCCTTGCCGAGCTGGGCCTTCCTCAAGTGCCCATGACCGTGTTCCCCAAGGGAGCGTGGTTTGCTCTGGACGACGTATGCAACCTGGGTTACAATGTGGTTGGTCTGGACTGGCTAATGGAGCCTGAGGAGGCAGTTCGCATCCGTGGAGACCGCAAAATTACCTTCCAGGGCAATGCTGATCCTGGCGTTCTGTACGGCACCAAGGAGGCTATCACCACAGCTGTCCAAAAGACTGTAGATGGTTTCTGGAAGGATAAGCAGGGTTGGATCGCTAACTTGGGCCACGGTAATCGTCCAATGAATCTTCTAACACGCGACATGCGCTAACTAATCTGTTCTTCTATAGGCATCACCCCAGGTGTCAAACCAGAGGACCTCAAGTTCTTCTTTGAGGAGATCCACAGACTAACTAAGGCGTAGGATGATGCGCCCTTGCTGTATCATAATATCTATTTAAGTTATAGTGTCTGATAGATTCACGCGTTTTGACCAAAAGAAAGACGCCAATGTCACCACGAAGGCCTTGAAATGAACATATTATTGAACAGGGAGAGCGGGGCAGCATGACAAGATGTCAGCTTTTTTGACAGAGCCTTCATTGTACTTTTAGTGTCGAAACTATCACTCTGCTACTACTAGGGGGACCCAAATAAATAAAAAGACAAACATGGGCGTAAAAGAGTCGCCAATTATTGGCTTGATTGCAGGATTATTGCGTTTCAGGATGTGATGCTCGGATAGTTGCTCAAGTAACACAGAATCATTGAACCATGACGACTTGGGGACCTTTGGGCGAGATTCCATGTGTCATAGAATGACACCGCCTCTCGGAGAATCACAGCTGGGATACGAAATCTGCGACAGACTATGGTAGGCTGACGTATGTATAATTACACTATGTAGTAAAGATAAATGATGGAAATGAATGGCAAGATTATACGTGATAAGATTGCTACAAATCATCTATAATATAATTTACGCCTTTTTTTGTAGTCAACAGGTCTCCGAGAAGTTTTCTGTCCGGTCTGGCTATATGAGTTCCGATATACAAAGTTCTGAACATTTCGTTGTATATATTTCCAACACCGTCAACACCAAAAGCATGAAGAAACTATTAGATAGAATGAAGAAAGGAAAACGCAGGAGAAGAAAATTGCCTAGCGGAGACCAAAATCGAAGGGACAGATAGGGAGAGAAGATAAAAATAAATGTCCCAGTAACGCCGATTATATATGAGTAGTTGGAAAAGAAGAGAGAACAAGAATGTGCGTTAGTTCGTGGGGTATCATTATGGGGAATCAGAAGAGAACCCCGAGAAACAAGATATATGTATCTGTCATAGTAGCAAAAAAAAAGATGGCAAAAAGGACAGGATGCAAGGCATTGTCAGAAAAACAGCAGAAGCTGATGAACGAGCCAAAAGATGAGAGAGAATAAGTATGTGAGAGACAAAGACAGGGAGACTGTTCTTGTTCACTTCCGGAAGAACGACTTGGCCTTTTCAATGATCTCGGTGCTGCTGCGGCGACGACTCTCGAGGCTACGACGCCCAGAATCCAAGATGAAGACGGGGATCTCGGCACGGTCAAGTTCCTCAACGGCGGCGATGTTGCCAGCGCCTCCGCGACCAGAGTGCTGGATGCCAGTGACTTGACGGCGAGGGACCCTGTTGACAAAATTAGTACAGAAGTTTTCCTAGGAGATGGGGTTGGTGATCGTAAAGAGTACATACTCGACGACATCCTGGCGCAGGCGAGCCTCTTGGGCATCGGTGTTTCGAGCCATGTTTCCGCTGCCTCCGCGGCCAGTGCTGTAGACGGCAGTCTTCAGCGTAGGTGTCGCTAGATCGGCGGCAGTGAGGACTGGTGATAAGTGCTTATCGGCCATGTTGCCAGCACCGCCGCGACCGTGAGAAGTGTAGACGACCATTGTTGTATGAGTTGGGTGTGTTTGATGATGGAGAATGGTGTGTAAGTCAAGACAGAGTAGTCGAAGATAGTAGGCAATGAGCTATATAGAAGCTAGCAGTGTCAAGAGAGGTGACAGATCGTTGTAAGACTAGTGATACTAAATACTGGATACTGGAGTTACTTGGCCAAGAAGACAGAGGGAGCTTCCGTCTTAAGTAGTCTTTCGACTGTTACTGTTCAAAAACTTAGTCTCCTGTTGCTTCTAGTTTACCGAATCTTGCGCCATGTTCGTCAAGCCTTGTATTGGCTCCTTTCCCCCAGAATTTTCAGAGTCAAAAACTGTTACGTACTGGCTACGTGGTTGAGATCACCAGGTCAATCCATCCTGGAATTCTTTCATAATACATAGTAGGCGACCAGCGGCCATGGGACAGATGTGTTACAAAAATTTGCTATAGCAATAAAATAGGCTAAAATAGTAGCGCTGAAACAGTTGAATTTTGTAATTTTCTGGTACTTACTACTAGCTAGCTAGGCCTAGTAGTTACAAGATTGTACCCTTGCTCTACATTTAATATGGGCAAGTGACTTTTGGGCTGTGTGTGTTCTCTTTGTATAACAGGCTCCATATTTAGCAAGCTCTCTCTGTATATATACTAAGCTTTCTTTGTTTGTTTTTGGGATTAGGCTAGGCTGGACTAAGAATCAGAGTTTTTCTTCTTTTCTTAGTTCCGCCGGCAGCAAAGCGAAAAATGGAGTGTGACAAGATAATTTTTGTTTCCCTGCCCTGTAAATAAAGGCCCCTGCTGCCTAACAATTACTCCCTAAGCAGGGCAACGCCACACTGGCAATCCAGGACATTTGCCAAAGAACAGCTTGAATTGTATTAGTTAAATGCTGCTTGTTTAAGCCTAATTCTGTCCTAGTCAAGGCTTACAACATGCCGGTCCGGTGCGTTTGTCATGTGCCGGTTCAAAGTTTAAGAAGCAGTGAAAAAAAAAGAGGCCGCTCGTTATGGCTCTGTTTTTATAGCCGGGCCACGATGTTTATCCAAGGCTGCCCATTTTGGCTCAGGGTGTTGAACTAGTAGCAGAACTCCAATGGAAGTCCCCAGGAAAAAAGAAAGCTGCTGATTTTTTTTGATAGTCACCTGAGCATAGCATACTGGCGCTATTTTACCCCTTCTATCAGTTCTTTTTCCTTCTTCTGCTTTGCTCTCCAACAGAAATCCGGGGAAGCCCCGCTGCCGATGCAGCTACGAAGCCATTAACTAAGAGAAACGTAATGGAAACGCTCTGGGCTAGAGTCCTGCTCCACGCAGGCTATTTCGTGCTCTTTGCTAATTTTTCTGCAATTTTGGAGATGCGCCCCCTTGAAGGTAAACCCAGTAGTTATTTGGAAAGTACTCCTTAGTATTGGAGACCACAAGTTGATTAGTCATTGAGCTCCCCGATTTTCTGGTTGATTCATGCCATCTTGGCTAGCATCAAGCATCCATGGTCGAATACTGCTCTTCAAGAACAAACTATATTCAAGAGTAATCTTGGACTCTATGTTCCCATGATACTAAGAGTAAACGACACAATTATCTCTCAATGAACTAAAATTTCGGCGGAGTCTGATGATGGGATGTACTTCTAAGAGTGATGTCTTTATATATGTATGTATTTAACGTCTACCTACATTACGAAATTGAACGACACCAGATTAGTTACTGGGCAGAACTATAATGCCTTCTGCTAAAGCCAGCCCCTTATGGAGAACAAGCTCCTTATAGAAGATTCGCCATTTTCAAGAAGTTTCTTCGTTTAACAAGCCTAGTGTATAATGAAGAACAAACATTAATCGGAGTCATATCGCACGCCATATTAATGTCATGTGAAATAAGCCACGTTCCATCATCCTTGTCATAGTGAAAGGATACAAGAAAATCTTTCCATGAGCAGAATGGATCGCCTTGTCCGAGTCCATCGCTATGAGGATTTCCTTTGGCATAGAAGCTAGCCTTTTCACTAGCTTGGCTTTTCCAACATATAGTACATAGACCACAGAATGTGTACCTGAGCTGTAACCATGGGAAGAAATTTTTTGACCGATGATGTTTTTTTTTCGTTCTTGCTAGTTACGTGCTAGTCGTTTATCATCGGAAGCTTTCATATGCAAAATAATTTAACGAAATCTACCAATAGAGGGACTAGCTGCAGCCATGTTCTCCTCTGAAATGAGCTCGAAAGACCCAGAAATACCTTTTACTAAATAGAACACAGATCAGGGAAAAGGCCTCTAAAACAACATGAGCTCCTAGACTGTTGTCCCCAGTCCGTTCCTTGTATCAGCTCGCTCGTTCCAACAGCACCGGAAAGCAGCATGTCTTGCTTGGTTGTATATCACAAAGATTAGTCACCTGTAGTATGATTTATGATCTACCAGAACTGAGAATTACCATGGCCCGCCAACTACGGGAACTAGCAACAAGTAATGATAAGATTCGAGTCCGTTTAACATCAGCTGTAAATATGATCTATTGCATTTTACGGAGCAACCTCCCATTATTCTGTCTCATATTCGGAGGTCACATCCATTCCGGAATAACTATTAGGACTAGCTTTAAGAAAGTCGAGGCAACGTTCTTGTCTTCTTACTAGTACTAACTTGTATACATGACGCTAAAGAAAAAAAAAATGACCAAGTAGGAAAATGAAAGAATTTTACTACGTAGTTTTCAAGCCATCAGACTCATAACACCAAATTCAGAGTCATGTGCATTTTAAGTTGCTAAAGCGCTAACAATGTTGCCACCTTCAAATGTTAGAGCAGCTAGTACAATTATACAAATTGCGTGGTTTGATTGCATAGCAATGTAGGTAGACGTTAAATACACACAGTTATATAACTCGATATTCATATGAAATGCATCATGTGATACATTTCGTACTTACCCTTGTCCAGTTCAAACTGGTAAGACTAGGCCTTCAGTATTGTTCGCTTCCAGGTCAAACTGTGGAAATAGTCAAACGATATGCTAATGCGTCTGTTAACAAGTTGATCTTGTATAAGATTCTGCGTGGTTTCAAATTTGCCAGCTAATAGTGTTTATTAAGACATTAACACCGATCAATCCTACTAACAGTATATATAGTAGGTAGTACATTTGAAAATAGCCTATCTGAGGTGGTACATCTTAATTGTTCCAAATACATTACTCAAGTTTTGTATTACTAATCAAGTTTATCTACTTGCTAGTAGCCTAGCTTGTTGATTAGTAACAAAGCTATTGCCCTATAGATTTCCATAAAATTAACACCTTCTGCCTAGTTGCAAGTTATGGTATTAGACATTTCTTTTCTTTTAACTAGACACAAAACTAAAACTCAATAGTAAGCCTATATTATTCGTAATGAATCTAGCCTATGAATATTCTTGGGGTTTCTGATACCAAAGCTGAACTACATGTGGTGCTTCTTGATTCTATCAAACAAAAAAGATTCTCGAGTAGGCTTTATATAACAAGTCATGTTTGATCTTGGCCAATAATCATATAGCTGACTATATACAATCATCAATGATATAAGCGTACATGATGAAAGTGCTTCATTACTAACGTACCCCACTCGTCAAGATTGTTTGCTAATGGAAACATTCTTGGACCAATTTGACACCCGAGGTCTAAGTTTGGATATTGTACAGAAACACCATATAATCCATTAAATCTTACATTATGGAAGATGGACTTCACTTTTTTAGTGAGCTAGGAGCAAAACGTCAGGTCAAATACGTTTATCAACCTATCGATACAAACCGACACGAAATTAGACTCATCAGGTTACTCCATGACCCCGATCAGCCAGACTTCGCACAAGTAGGAGACAACTCCTCTAGTTTCCTAGACCGAATCACAAAAGTTATCTTAGATTCTGTGTCACCACAGAAGAATCCATCGCCAAACCCCATTCGCTGCGAAATAGTTCACGCATATCTAGACGACCCAGAGCTTCAATATGAGGCTTTATCCTATATCTGGGGCAGCATCAAGCATAGAAAGCCCATTCTAGTAGATGGCGTCGCCATGCCTGTTACGAGGAATTTGTACAATGCTTTGTCGCATCTTCGTCACTACAATGAAGATCGATATCTATGGGTTGATGCCATATGTATCAACCAAGACGATATGCCCGAACGTAGCGCCCAAGTCCAAATCATGAATTTAATCTATTCCAGAACCAAGTCTGTTGTCTCATGGCTATATCGAGACCGTGATATAGTCATGTCGCTAGCAGTACTGAGAGAGATGATCGACATACGTGGCGATCGTGAGTTCAGCCACTGGGCAACCGAGTTGATAGAGTTTCGCCATTCGCCAGAGCAGGAGAACAGTTTTTGGCATGTGTGGGTGAAGGCGCTAGAGGCTCTGTTTTTGCATCCGTACTGGAGGCGCATTTGGATCACTCAAGAAGTCATGGTCGGGCCACGTGGGACTTTACATTCTGGCGCTGCTTCACTAAGCTGGGATCAACTACTGCAGAATGAACAGGAAACAAGACAGTTCATAAAAGATCAAGTTAGTCTCAAGTCCATGTGGTATGAGAAAATGGAGGAGACATCGCCTGCTATTCACATGAACATTGTGTATACAGGTGACAGAGCAATCAGAATGCTGAAGTCGCGTGCACTTGGATCTCGGGATTTCAAGACACCTCTCTTGGACTTGATTATATACAGAGGCATCTGTGCAGCAACTGATCCTCGAGATGTTATCTTTGGGCTCATTGGAATTTCTGATCAACGATCTAACACGAGTCCTGACCTTCGTATTGACTACACTCGAAGTGTCAGTGATGTCTTTATGGGTGCTATGAAGGCATTGATCGACATAAACGGCTTATGGGTCATGTCTATCATTACGAAGGGAACAATGCCAAATAGAAACTGGGCAGATGGCTATAATGCCCCTTCCTGGGCTAATTTTCGGAGAGTACTACCTATCGTTACCGTCATAGAATTGAAGGAAGCCTGCAGTAACCAACGGAACTTCGCAAGTCATCGTGTCCAGTTTGACTTTGCCCAAAGTACCATGACACTAAAAGGCATATACATGGGATCTGTCATTGAAAGTCTTGACATTAGCCGCTATCACCTTGCCTATGGCACCTGGAAATTATGGAATCATATACACCAAAGAATGGTGTCTTGCCGAGACTACAGCCCTGGAGCATACTTAGCACTTCTTCGTCAGATTATACACTACTTCTTTGACACAGCCGTCTGGCGACGATTTTATACCACAGTAGAAAAGGTTTCCGCTGTAATTTCGCGAGCTACAGAACCTGTCGTTACAGATGCTCCAAACGAATTTGCTTTGCTACACGGAATCACAGAAGTTGTTCGGTCAGTGGAAATATACTTATATTTCGGGTCGCAGCCATATGACTCTCCATACAATACATCCATCAATCTCATTGGGGTGACTGCGTGTAAAATAGAGGTTGCTGATACTATCTGTCTGCCCATCGGCTGTCCAACACCCATGATTTTCCGTCAAAGGCCTAATGCTTGGTCACACCATGAATACATATGTACCACCTTCTCGCCTCTATTTATGGACGGTGGCTTGCAGATTGATTGGTACATCAACCATGGATGGCCAGTTGTGGATTTTATGATAGACTAGATAGCTTGATATTAGCATACTGCCACATCGTACCAGGCAATCTGAGACTTGAGGAGACCGAGGTCAATTGAGAGTGTCATAAAGGCTCAACGCAATGCTTGTCTTGAGTAAAAACAGAACCTTGGGAGCAGATGGCCGGTAGTAACTTATCATAGCCGCCGCTAGCACTCCTGATGTTGAGCTTACTAAGACTCCGATGTTAATCAAGGTACATTGCCACCATATGGTCGTAGTCTCTAAGAAATTTCTCGCAGACGGCCAACTGGACATTTAAAGAGTTGATGATGATGATGATTTTA